>CM063262.1:6010064-6211541 GCA_032158295.1 Pycnopodia helianthoides
TCCAACCTTTGTTGGAATTTCGAGGGGACTTCTCATATATGAGAAGTCCCCTCGAAATTCCAACGAAGCAAAAGTATAGAACTCTTGCCCTGGTTACTCCGAGCGTAAACAGCAGGACAAGTACCCTATCACAACAAAGCTTTTTGGTATCCGAGGCAGTTGATAAACACCACTGAGAACAATATAAGTTCTTATTTGAACTCAGTAGTTTCCCCGATTGGAAATCTAGTGGTGCGGCAGTAATAAGGCCGTATCCGAATTGGCGGCTCACGGCTACAGCTACGGCTGTTGCTAAGGACGTCCCATACTTCAACGCATGATGACGCAGTGATTCAGCCGTAGCCGAAGCCGCCAATTCGGACACGGCTAAAAACTCGGGAAAGTTCTTCAATAATCTACGTATAGCGAAGTCATGCATTATCAAATGATGTCATCGCAAACCGAATGATAAAACGGAGAGAAGCGTTGGCTACGAAATAGAAACTGTCAATCATCATCATCACTCATAATGTACCGAGGGAAAACAAAGCCCACCACTGACTCAATTTTTCATCTTGATTTGGCAACGAATCGATGAACTCCTTGCAACTCAATCACCAAAACAAACATGGTCGGGATTCTCTCCGAAAACGTGCAAAGATGCAGTTTGTAATATGAAATCGAGCAGTACATTTTAAAGATGCGAGGTCCGAAGTTTTGCTGGCTTTATCCGAAAATGTTGATTTAAATTTCTAATAGCTATTTCTACAGATCCTAGAAAGTTATACGCGTTCATTTAAAGGGTCTCTGTACTTTTGGTAAAACACAAAACAAGAAAGCTCACAGATTTACATTAAACTTATTTGGTTAATTAAAAGATAATGATGGTAGAAAGCTTCTCTTGAAATATTACTGGCTGAGGTTCTGAGCTTTTTGAGAGATGAGTAAAACAGTTTAATGATAGTACTTTTCGTCTCCGGCAATGATAAGAGGTAGTTCATTCCAAAACTAATCATGAGTTCTTGTCGGGATGCCGACATTATAATCCACGTCTATTAAATTTTGTTAGTCATGTACACTTTGCATGTCACATCGTGGATTTAGTGTGCACTGTCTGCAGCATGATGGGACAGTTTCTGTTCTCTTTGAAACAGCACCATTTTGTCAAATTTGTTCGGAGCATAATACAAAAAATAATAGTAATAACAACTGCAAAAATTGGGCCTTGCAACTTAACAAACTGCGTCTGGGATAATTACATCCAGAGTGAAAATAGTGCGTGTGATCTGTCTGTTTGTTATGATGTATAGCAATAACTAAACATCGGTGAAAATTCGACGAGGGCGCTCTCCAAGTCCCGCGGTCAGCTGCCCGCGGTGACGAATCCACCACAGCCGCGATCCGCGTGTGGTGGGGACAATCATACACGGAGATAATTGATTGGTCTGCGCATGCGTGCTTCGACTTTTGCCTGTTTCCATAGACATGACCTAACGCGCGACGGTGTGTACACTTTGTAAAAAAAAATGATGACTTGGTAAACTTTACAATGTGAATTCATTGAGAAGCTTAAAAATGCCGCCCAAGAAGAAAGGAAAGGGGAAGGGGAAAAAGAAGGGCAAGAAGAAGAAGAATGGTGAGTTTACGGTTGTTTTATTTCAACTGACATGAACTCTACCGCACAAAAATTGAATTTGATCAGTCAAGATTGAACTTAGAACTTACTTACATTACAAGCAATGGGTAAAGGGATGGGGTTGAGGTGGTGGTAGGGATGACGGGGGGGGGGGGGGTTGGCTAGGAGTTGATGCGTGATATGAACAATCATAACAATTTTTAATACAGAAATGGAGTACACCAAACTTGTTTTTTTTATAATTGGTAAACGGAAAATTTATAATAATTTTAAAGTTTTAATAAGGCTGCGTGTGTATATTGCCGGCACTGAACATGCAAAACTGTTAATTTTTTTGTAATAAAAGAAGATTAATATAATTTTTTCTGGATGAAAATTGTAAAAGAAGTGTAAGCTGGGATTTAAACACAGAGCTTGTCGGTTGCAATTCCACTGGCAGACTGGGCTACGCAGTAGTGGTCGAAAATCTCTGTATTATATTCAATACGTTAAACATTCCTACTTGTGTACGATGACTAGAGCAAGCTAGTTAAAACGTTGAGACCAAAAAGAACTCACTCCGCTGCAGTGCAGTTAATTACAAGAAGTCCCCCCGATCCACAAAGCTAAAGTAGTAGTCCAGGCCGATTTTCCTACCTTCCACCCAGGGAGTAGTTCATAAGCAGGACTGTTCTTTTAAGAACTGAGAAGTCTCCAGAATTCCGATAATCTGCTCCGCGGTAATGGAACAAAATAGCAAGACAAATAGCAAAAGGGCGCTGTACAATCTCCTGGCTTAATAGCGTTTTCTAAAAACTTAGCCCGTACCTGCAATAATATCCACTATCTAATTATAAATCATAACTACACAAATGATTATTACATTGCTAATTATGTGTTTTTATTTTACAGATGCTGAGTTAACGATCGAAGATAAATACAAGCAGACATTGAATGAAATCGAGGCTCTGAAGGATCACCTTTGTGAGTTAATTTCCCTTTTTGTGATTCACTTGTAGGGGTTTGGGTGGTGGGGATGGTGGTCGCAACCCGAACTTTTCCAAACCGTAGCCCATGGTTATAGTTATGCAGGCCTGTATGCTTCGTTCTAGAAAGGGCAAGGGCACCAAGGCATTCTCTCCTCGGTAAAGGGCACCCTATGAGGAAATTGTAAATTTCTATGGGAGCATTTCAAGGGCACCAAGGCAATGACCAGGGGGCATTGAGGCAATTGCCTCCGTTGCCTTCATGAAGTATCAGGCCTGGTTATGTCTCCATAAAATATTTCTTTGCTATCTGTAAACTTCTTGGCTTTCACTTTGAATTTTGCTCTAAAAAGAACTTTAAGTGATTTTGTAACAAGGTTCCTTTTGTGAACAAAATACTGTCGCCTCTTCAATTTTAAGTAAAAATGCCCCCACAACAGTTATTTGTGTCCTTGCTCTATGGTCAGTGTGTCACTTTGTCATGGTTGCTTCTCTTCATCCAGGAGTAAATTGGTAAAAAAATCTGTAAGAGCAGGGGATGGGTTTTTGTCTTTTGTGATTGAAGTATGTTGGTGCATTACAGGCAGCACAGGCTTCATGAGATAGTTCTTAGGAATGCTGGTCATCTTGTCTCCTGGCAGTCAGACAAGCTCGCCCCCGTTACAAACTCACCCCTGACAAAAAAATGGAAGTTTACTTTGTTGGGAGGCGACTAGAGGAAGACTTTGTAAGATTGGTGGGGAGGGGAGACTAGATGACTGGCATCCGGTTTAACATGTTGACTGCCGCCTACGAGTAAATTCGTACTTACAAGTGTAACGGATTCTGCCACTACGAGTATACTCGTAGAGAATGAAAGGGCTTTGTATTGTTATTTAAATACACTGGCATCACTGAGCACGCAGCACATACGCTTCTGGCATTAGTCGAGGACATGGCATCCTTAGAATGTGTATGTTCATTTTTTGGGGGGTATAGTACCTAGG
This sequence comes from Pycnopodia helianthoides, assembly GCA_032158295.1. Taxonomy (NCBI): domain Eukaryota; kingdom Metazoa; phylum Echinodermata; class Asteroidea; order Forcipulatida; family Asteriidae; genus Pycnopodia; species Pycnopodia helianthoides. The sequence goes on from CM063262.1 coordinate 6,013,631, forward strand.
CACTTGGCAAATGGGAACACCCTATGAATAAGTTGTAAGTTGTGTTGGCCTTGTCTCATAATGTCTTGTCTGCTTCTTTTGTCCTTTGTCCTGTTACGGTTCCTTGGTTGTATGTTTGTGTGTCCATAGGTTAGGGAACAAAAGCATTCTAACCTTACACCTAAATGTTGTCATTTATCTGCTGATTACTATTGAATCATTGTGCACAAAATATATTTCATATCTCATGCTACTGTATTATTTGGGTAATTTCAACATATTATGTGCATTATTGTAATGAATAACAGCATTGAAATAAATGTTACTGAACAGAACAATATATGACCGGCAGTCAACGTCTTAAGGAATGAAATAACCAGCACAATGACTGGGGGTAATAGTGTCATGTATTGTGATCAGCATACTTGACAGTTTACTGTTGCTTTGTAAATGTCTGTTATTACTTATTAAAAAAAAAAAAAACTTAATGCCTAATCCCATCTCTTATTTTTTCCGGGCCGCAGCGAGTAGGAAGGATCTTGCAAGACGCTCTCACGCTCACAGTGAAGAATGGAAGACGAAGATGAAGATTGCCGAGGAGGATCTGGATCAACAGAAGACCGACCAACGTGATGTCACATCAGGTAAAAGCTTTCTACCCGCCCCCCCCCCCAATTTTTTTTTATATAAAAAATGTGCAAAACCTCAGATGATATTCTTACGATTTGTTCTCTTTCAATGGATGGAGGTGATGGGCAGGCCTGGGTACTTACCCAGGAGTAAGTGGGTACCTGACATGGTAGAGATTGTTGTTGTTTGCATGATTTAGCAACCTGTTCACCGACTTGGTTTCTGGTGCTGCAATTTTAATTTTTTATTTTAATGGTACTTGTCTTTAAAGACACTGGACACCTTTGGTAATTGTCAAAGACCAGTCTTCTCACTTTGTGTATCTCAACATATGCACAAAATAACAAACCTGTTTTTTCTTTCACTGAATTTTGTATCACTTCAAAGAGAGTAAGCATATCAGTAGTAGCTGTTTTGACCAATGTTGTACCTTATCTTGATTCAAAGAGAGTAGGGATTCCCAACAGCAGTCAGTTTTAACCAACACTACCCCGTTCTCTGCCTTATTATTACAATGGAATGCCGGTAACCAGTGGCAGTAGTTTTTTTTTTACCATCGAAGAGTAACTACAAAAAACGAACAGCAGGTTTCACAACCACCACAAATGATGTACTTTGTATTGATTAAAAATGAGTAAAGGCATAATAGCAGCAAATATTGGTTTGCAACTTAGTTTTGCAGTTACTGATGCTTAAAGGAACATTACAGAATTGGTTTTTGCTAACAAACAGTTGCTTGCAGTGTAAGTACTTTATGTAATCCACCATATACAAAAACAGACAAACCTGTAGAAGTTTGAGATCGATCGGCCATCTGGGTCACGAGAAAATAGTGAAAAACAGATTACACATTTGCATGAAATCATATAGATTTAACAAATGAATAAAACGCTCACTGAGCAATAAACTCCAATCAGAAAATTAGTTTATCCTGTTCTCATCAAATATGGCATTTCAGACAGAAATATTTCAAGGGATGTTTTCTACTATCATCATCATTATACCGTGTAAGTTTTATGTAAATCTGTGATCAAAAAGTATATTTTACAAGTTTTTTTCTTACCAATTCTGTAATGTTCCTTTAACAGAAGTGTATATTTCATTTCAATTTCTAACTCTCATTGTTTTTTTTCACTGAATTTTTTGTTCAAGATATGACGCGGCAGTACAAGACAATGCAGACTGAGATGGGGGTCAGAGTTCATCAACTTGAAGCAGACCTTGCCAAGACCAAGACCCAGTTAGGTAGGTCAACTGCAAACTTACCCAAAGAACCGTAGCACTGTAAGAAACTGTAGCAAAAAAAAATTCAAAAAGTTCTGAGTCATTGTAGCGGGGGTTTTCAATCCCGATTATGACACATGTGTCCTTTCGCAATGACACCTAACCATAATTACTTCTCATCACCCAGGAGTAAGTGGGTACCTGACATGGTAGAGATTGTTGTTGTTTGCATGATTTAGCAACCTGTTCACCGACTTGGTTTCTGGTGCTGCAATTGTCTTTAAAAGGAAGGTACACATTTGGTAATCACTCTTAAAATGAATGGCAATAAAAACTTACTTGGCTAGAAGTAAGTACCTTTTATTCTTGTATATTCAGAGCATTTTTGTAGTTTTTTTGCAAGCTTAGCTGGGAGATCAGTGAGTTTTTTCTCACTGAATGGATTACCCAGGATAAACAAGAAATAAATAAATAAATAAATAAATAAATAAATAAGTACAGCAGCTTTCGATAGTATAAAGCATTTTGAGAACCATTTTACTTCAGGGTAATGTGGTTACGGAAAAATATATCAGAACAAAAATTGAATCTGAGATTGTATATTCCAATTGTGGATTATTCTTCCTGCGTGGACATAACCGCTCCGGATTTTTGGCAATATCTCAAAAATGCTACCACCTTTTGAAATGATATTTTTACAGGTTAGTTTTATTGTATACATCTACATTTATATAGGATTAAAACAATCGAACGGTTCCAAACACCAATGGTATACTTTGCCAAAACAAACAGCATTAATTTTTCAGCTGGATTTCTCATTTAAATGGTGTGAATAAAATTGGTAAGATTAAAAAATATGTCAACAGATTTACACATAACTTACTGGTATAAATAGGTCATGTTGGCAATATTTGCTTTAACTTTTTTTGCCTGAAATGATAGAGTTTTTGAAAAATTAATTAGTGAAATAACTACCGGTAGTTTTGATCTCGCGAGAGCAAAATCCAATGTTTGTATTACAGCGATGGGGGTTTTCACTATTTTCTTGTGACTTTGACGACATATTGAGCATAAACTTTCACAGGTTTTGTGATGTCATGTATTTGTTGGGTCACACAAAGTGTGAATACCGGTCTTTGACATTTTTACCAATGTTCGTCGAAGGCTTTTAACACAAACGAAGTTTAATCTTTGATTCTGTAATGTCCTTTCAGCTAGGACACAACTTGAGCTGAAATCGACCAAAGAGCAAAAAGAACAAATGACAAAAGATAAGGACGGTACGATCGCTGAACTGGAAGAGAAGATAAAGAATATGGAATTTTCATATGAGAACATGTTGCATGTAAGTACCGATATTATAAAAAAATAGCATGGTTAATATTTGAGGTATAGTAGAACAAATGAAACAAATTGGATGACCCAAGTTACCCCCCAGCAAACTTGATCACAACGCATGACACAAAACAACAAACTGTTCTCTGCGACAATTTTCTTCAAGGTTTCAACATCACTGGGGTGTTTTTATTGTTTCTGACAGTTTGCACAACATTTTTTTAAGATCATGTAATAAACCACAAGGGAAACTGACTGGATAACTTTTAAATAGTTTAGGGTCGAACAAAGAAAAATTGACTAGAGTGGGATTTGAACCTGCAACTTCTGGATTAACGTGCCAGTGCTCTACCAACTGAGCTATCTAGCTCTAATGTTGGCGGTCTCCCTATTTTGTCAATCTCTTTGTTCGGGGGAGCCAGTCAGAAGCCATTCAACCTGTAACTGACGTGTGGCCAGGGATCACACCCAAGTGTACGGTACAACTTGGGAAGTGGCAGCAGAGGGATCACCTTTAGGAGATGCGACTTTTTATTGTATTTCTTGAAATAGTGGCGAGTATCAGTAGTCGTCAAGTCAGTAATCAGGCTCCCATACAAGCTGGTCGGCAAATTGGGTTCCATGCACACTCCCAAAGGCAAAGCCCAGCTAACCCCTACACGTAGGTTCCCCGGCTGCTACTTTCTACACTCCGTGATTTTATGCAGGAAGTACGACGACACACAATACAAAATTTCCTAAAAAAAATTCCTGAGTGTCAGTCAGTCATTGAAGTCAGAGAATGCTTTGTAATTTTTTTTTGCAGGAAGCGTTAGACAACCTGGTCTCCAAGTTGGACGCAGCGAAGAAAAGATGGACCGCTGAGGCTACACACATACACGGTGTGCAGAAAGAAAAGCTCTTGGAGTTTGGACTCAATCCCCTGGATATATAACCGCAAACTTCTGGATTGATCACAACACAAGGGCCCAGTGGCCCAAATGCAGGAGCGCCATCTTAATGCATCTTGGGGAAATCGAGTACAGTTAAAAAAAATTAAATTAAGCTGCCAAGATGGACGCCATGTTGTAGTTAACACGCCAGCTTTTATAGAGGCTTCAAGATCAGCGCGCCATGATGGTTGCCAGTGTTGCTTGGACTCGGATTTGGGACATGCTCATGGGCCGCAAACCACAAAATTGGGCCCAGATGTCACACTCGGATGTCAGGAGTCGATTTGCATCCGTGTCTCACCGTGCGCCTTGTCACCTGTTAAAAAATTCAACAGATAGTCTCCCAGACCCTTTCCTGTTTATCAAGGTCGACCCTTTCTCTTATTGGTGCCAGCGAGTTCTGAACAACTTAAATTTAAAGTTTCTGAAGACCAACCGCTACTCTTTTCACTAGGGATCGGGTGAATAACACTACAAATATTTTAAGAATAATAACTTTGAGAATAATTTGAGCTATATGAACAACTTTGGAACAAAATAATTTTGTTTTGTTTTATAATAGAAACAATTTCATATAAATGTGTAATCAAATAATAGAACAACTGTAAATTGTCAGCAACAATATTGTAAAGTTTTAAAGTGTTTTCTACAATTAAAATCGATTGACTAACAAGGAAAGTTATTTTCTTCCGATTTCTTTATTTAAATCACAAATTAATTGCATTGTTAAATAATCCACGTCAAAGTATCCGATAAAGTGAATTAAAATTTTTCTTTTTTACAATCCCGAGTTCCTAGTGATCATAGGAACAGGATACATTTTTTCTCACTAGAGGGCGATATTGACGTTAACAAAGGGCCCATGGTCTCTAGCTTGCTGTATTGAATTACTTCATAATGCTTTCCACGACAATGTGATACTGCTTGGGACTCTAGGTGGCAGCAGACTGACCAGAAGACGCTAGACTTTACTCGGTAAAATCCTTTGTTCTTGGGAATCTGCGCAAGCTAAGAATTACAAGAACAATGGAAAGTTACCTGGGAAGTCTGCTGCCGCCTAGTGTTCAAAAGTGACCAATTGACGGATGAATTGTTTGGGGACAGGGGATTGATGCTCTGAACATTTACAACTTTTTCAAAAAACAACTTTTCAATAACAAGTTTCAACTGGGGCTACTGGGAGACTGTCTTTGGGACACTGGGGGACAGTATAAAGCCCGGTTCATACTTCCTAAGAATACGAAAGCGAAGCAAATATTGGCGTCACAAATTTGCAACGAACAATTCGCAACAGTTGAGATGAGTTCAACAGAGCTGTGACATCAAAATTCCCTTCGCATTCGCATTAGCAGGAAGTATGAACCAGGCTTTAGGGCTGACTTACATAGGCTCAATAGACAATTAATAACAATTTTATTAAATTTTTAAAGGAAAAAAAAAACACAAGTGGAAATCAGATTAGGGTAGGTATAACATCTGGCCCGAATAAAGTTTAAAAATACAAGTATATAACCAAATCTATGAATGTTAAAATTTTGCTTGGACAGTAATTTCTGCATGGACCATGACCCCAACTGCCTGGGCGAGGAAAATTCTTCGATCAAAAAGGTCTGATTTGCGATTGTGAATATATACCCTCGTTTTGAAAGACCATTCAAAATCTTATCACCCTGAGTTTGGTTCCCTGAAATGCTGGGGATATTTACAGGATTTTGCGGTGGTTCCTTTCAGTTTGTTACGGATCGTCAAAGGTTTTTCAACATTTTTCAGGTCATACAGAGAAAACAAATTTAACCCTCTCGCTACCAAACTATTTTCACATAAACAACGGCTGGTGACCGAACTGTTTGACCACTCATGCGGGAAGCACACATTCTTACACAACAGAAAGCTTTCGTTCAAAGGCAATTTTTTTCACAAATTCTATCATCACCTTGAAAATATAGTTTTACAGCAAAATAAGTAATGAAAAATGTCTTGCTTATTGAATTTCCTTTCATATAACCTCCAAATCATTCAAGACTGGCTAAAAAATGTCAAAGTTCTTGGTCTGTGTTTCCTCAGTGTGATATGTAAACTCAAAGTACTTTATTGTCTCCACAACCATATGGGGCTCCGTAGCTGTTTGGCATTTCGGATCTTTCCACTCAAAATTTCAACGGATTGCATAGTAGCAACCTTATTCTATTTTTACCACCACTGGAAAGATCCGATCGTTCTCTTTCCAGCCATTGTAAGCTTGGGCATGGAGGGTGAACATTGACAAAAATACAGCTTTATTTAGAATCAATTGTCTTTGTGCTCAGGCTTGAGGGCTGCTTTGTTTGTAAGCTGGGGGACCTTAAGCTGCCAATTGTAAGGAAGAGGGGGGTATGAGTTCAGGCGACTGAAGTCGCCTATGGTAAGGAAGGGGTTCAGAGGACTCCCCCCCCCCCCCTCATAAAAAGGTAGTACTTATTATTTGTTGTGCTTGTTATAAATACTCATTTTACCACCCAAACTCATGCAACAGCATAATCAAAATGATTGCCTGATAGATTTTTCAGTATTTTTCACCCAGTCTTTTCATTTCTTCTGTTCGATCAACTTAGAAATATCAAAATTTCTTAACACCTACAAAAAGTCATACCGACCTCTGACCCCACCCCCTCCCCACAGTCAAACTCTTTGAAGGATCGTCAAATTTGATGAAAACTTTGGAATGGCCTCTGATCAAGTCTTGACGAATACGGCATGCACTCTCTCTTTGATCTTCCAAGTGTTGGTCTTCTACGTCTGAAGAGGAAAAGAAATGAAATTTGTATTTGTTACTTTTTAAAGTTAATTCAGGGGTAGCAGTAAATTCTGAACACATTAGCGATGGTCTCTTCTTGGTGATATAGGCAGATGGGGTGGGGGGGGGCAGGGTTTTGATTAATAACAAAATAATAACATGAATTTATTAGATGTTTTTACACAATGTATCAACAGGCCGTACACTATTACCACCCCTGTTCATTTGGGGCTCAAACATTCCTGAAACCATCTCAACTCCTTTGGAGTATGCAGCACCGGCAGCCAAATCGGTTGCACCGGTTGCCGATCATTCACATCGACAATCTCTACCCTCACAGCTACCCATTTACTCCTGGGTGATGAGAAAGCAATTACACAAAAGTGTCTCGCCCAAGAACACAAGTGTCATGACCGGGATTCGAACCCACACTCCGATGACTCGGCCATCAGAACTCGACTCCAATGCTCTAGACTTCTCTTATCCAGATGCTTTTATCACCAAAGCCTTCAGCCTTTAAAATTTAATCACAAGCATCTCAAGAGCATACATGGTAGTTGGCACAAGTACCTGTTGCCAGAATACGTGTAGCTTAACCCTCCTACTCTCAGTGACTCTTGGCAACATTTTCCAGTGAGTTGACCAACCATTTGAAACCATTCGACTGCCAAGGTTGTGTACGGTGGCACAACTGTGCACAGAACTAACTGTGTACTGTGTACATGCATTCCCTCCTGGTATCATATTGCAGGCTGGCTTAGTTTATCTATCATTCAAAACCACAGTGAATGGTATTGAATCATTGGTCAGACAGCAAGAGGGTTAAAGGTAAGTTCATAGTTTTGTAAATACTCAAAAAATTAACGACCATAAAAACGTACTTGGTGAGAATCACTGCAGCTGTTGATAGTGTAAACTTTTTTGAGAAAGGATTCCCTTCAAAGTAATAGGGTTTGGGATAATTTTTCACTCCGAGACATTTGAATCTGAGAAACAATTCATGCACGAATTGTTTCTCAGATTTCTGAGACATTTGAATCTGAGAAACAATTCATGCACAAATTGTTTCTCAGATTTCTGAGACATTTGAATCTGAGAAACAATTCATGCACGAATTGTTTCTCAGATTTCTGAGACATTTGAATCTGAGAAACAATTCATGCACGAATCGCTTCTCAGATTTCTGAGGGTCGGTGTCCGTTCGCGAATGCTGCAGCCAGAGATGCGGTTGGTACCCGCTGTCACCCCTCGCTAGACGTGGATGGATTTGACGTTCTTGTGAAAATACCGTTACAGTTTTGAGCTGTTTTCTCGGCAAGCAGACACTGTATTCAGCTGAAACTTTTCCATGTGACTTTTATTGTTCAAGTTGTCTCTATAATTTTGCCAAAAAAACAAACGATGACCCGACATTTAATCTCTCCCCCATACTCACCGTTGTACAGGCTTTACACAACACCCGCTTCTCTCAGTTTCCCTACAAGATCTTCGACTGTCTCAACCTTGACGCCTGCATCCCTCACTGGGGGATCTTCAACCCGGATGACTTCAACTTTGGGCGTTAATTCTATGCCTAGGTCCGCTGGTGACTTCTTAGCGATTGGTTTCTTCTTTGCTTTCTGTATGAAGAGTAACAATAAGTGTGACTGCAGTTTTTTTTTCAATAATAAAAATTGTTTATATATTTATTTATTTATTTGTTTATCATTTTTGTTATAATTATTAATACTATTATTATATATATATATATATATATATATATATTTTTTTTTGGGGGAGGGTGGTGGCTGCTACTTTTTGTTACTGTTTTTAATACTAAATGTAATGATTATTATGTTAATTTTTGTTATTTTTTTTGGTACTCCTTTACATTGTGTACACATGTTTTTTAGTGCATTAGCTTAAATGTGTATTTAAATGTTTTTTAGACATGCAAAACCAAAATGCATTTTACTGTATAAGAGTATAAATGTGTGACAATAAGACAAACAATGCTATACTACAGCAAATTATTGCCATTTTCTAAAATAACCCTGCACAATAGATTACCAAAACAAGCACCTTATGTTAGTACAAGATGATACACATATTTGATTTTTTTTCACAGGACTCCGGTAAGTACTGAGTACACAGTGCTTTACACACATCAGTGAAAGGGTATAACCAAATAATATTCAAATTAACATCTATTAGATCTGATTATTGTTCTAGTCATTCTCACCATAATATTTGGTAGTGTTGCATATCTGGGTTCGTTCAATCTCAAATCTGCGGTGACTACAGCCGGCATCTTAATTCTTATCGTCTCAAGACCTCCGTCTACTTCACGAAGAACCTTTAAAAAAAAAGACAAAAGTCAAGAAAAGGTATTAGTTCCAATCTAAAAGCTTGAGTACCATACCTCCAGAGAAACATTTCCATCTAAGATTAGGCCCGATGCTTTCCCTTTTGAAACAGCAAGTGCACCAAGGCGTTTTTTTTTTCTCCTTGGTTAACCCTCCTACTGTCAGTGACTCTTGGCAACATTTTCCAGTGAGTTGACCAACCATTTGAAACCATTCGACTGCCAAGGTTGTGTACGGTGGCACAACTGTGCACAGAACTATCTGTGCACTGTGTACATGCATTCCCTCATGGTATCATATTTCAGGCTGGCATAGTTTATCTATCATTCAAAACCACAGTGAATGGTATTGAATGGTCAGACAGCAAGAGGGTAAAGGGCACCCATGATGAGGACATTTTAAATTTGTATTGGAACACTTTGAAGGGGCACCAAGGCAATGACCAGGGGCAACGGAGGCAATTTGCTGCATTGCCTCTGTGAAGTATCAGGCCTGTAAGATACTACTCAAGTGTAGAATATGAAGACAACTCATTCCATCATCGCTAATTTTTATTTCCCGCAATTCAAATTGGTACAATATTAATTATAATAGTGGCTTCTTGTACAGCCCTTAAATTCCTCACACAGTGACACTCATGGTGCTCCAACATAATTACCCCTGATCACTGGGCCATTTATTTCATTCCTTAAACCATCTCAGCTCCCTGGGGGAGTATACAGCCTGTGCTGCCAAATATGTAGCGCACCAAGCTAAAAATCAATCACAAGAAACCATCTCTGCCCTCACAGGTACCCAATAACCCCAGGGCGAGGAGAAGCAATTGTAGTTAAGTCTCTCGCTCAAGGAGACAAGTGCCATGACCAGGATTCGAACCCACACTCTGTTGCCACTAGAACTTGAGTGCAGTGCACAAGACCGCTCGACCATGACAAGCATGTAGAGATGTGTAAAGATATCCCATCAGGGCCCATTTTCATGGCTCTGCTTACCATAAGCAAAGAATCGGCGATTACAGAAGCAGGGAATTCCGCGCTTACGTCAAGCTTATTTTCACAGGAGGGAATTTCTGCTTGTTACTAGGTATTCTTCGCTTAACACAGCCAGCGAAGAAATTCAACGCTTGCCCTGTAAGAGAAGAATGGTGATCGCAAGTGCAGAAAATGCCGGTAAGCAGAGCCATGAAATTGGGCACTGATTTTGGAGAATTGCGAGAGGTTACAGTTATTATTTTTTTTTCAAGGGATATTCCTAATATCTGCCTACCACGAGATGTCCGTCATCTAAGGTGATTTCGGAGGCGAATGCTCCTTGTGCCCAGTCCAAGTGGGCTGCTGTCATCTGACCTGTCTGGTTGCAGTCGTCATCAATGGCCTGTGTACAACAAATAAAAAACATTTTTAAAAACCCTCCATCAGCAGGAATTGAAGTTCTAGGTGGATTGACAAAGGTAGGGTCATAGATGGTTTTTGCCGACATAATGCTAATTCAAAGACAAAATTCACAACTGAAAGTTTCAGCAGACTAGTGTCTACTTGCTGAGAAAACAGCAAAAAACTGTCACGGTATTTTCCCAAGATCTTGACTACATCCACAGGGTTCTGCCCAGGATTTCTTTAGTGGTGGAAAAATGTTTACCCTGGAAACCATTGCAAGGTGGATCAGTTACACGGTAGACCATATAAACAGACTCAAATCAAAGAAGTACTCAAAATGAATGGCTTTGGATACCATTTTTACTGGTAAATACCCAATTTTACATTTAGTTGAAAGCCTTTGAAAGGAAGTTGCAAGTGTAATTAAAAAATTTGGAAAATGTGTGGTGGTCAGAAACAGAGAAATTCTGCCAGAGGTGGTTGGGGAATCCTGAGTGCCGGGCGGGTTTTTTCCGGCACCGACCACTGTGGTCAGAACCCTGCATCCACGTCTGGCGAGGTGACAGCAGGTATCAACCACATCTCTGGCCGCAGCATTCACTTCCAAATGACAACCCCTCGGAAATCTTAGAATGATTCATGCATGAATTGATTCTCAAATTCAAAACTCTGGGGGGCACTCTGGACCCGAGTTTTGGAAGTTTGGCCTAAGCATGCTGAATTGAAACTAGGTCCTCTGAGTGTTTCTTTACTTGGCGTGTTTATCTTTGGTTTTAAAAGCCCCACTGAGCAAACTGGGCATTTTAAATGGGTTATCTTTAAGATGTTTTTCTTGTGCATATCAGCCCCAATTTGCGCGTATCGGCCCGCAATTTGGCGGATGGGTCGTAAAGCTGTTAGTTCTGTGTGTTGTTTAATGCATGTAAAAGAACCCAGTTACACTTATCGCTCAGAGAAGGGGTTTGCTGAATGCGCCGCAGCACCTTGTAAACCGTTATTAAGGTGCTACATAAATGGGTCTCATAATTCATAAACTTCAAAACTTGTCTAAAAGAGTTTCTCTTTGTTCAAGTGCATTGAGCACCTTTAATTGGTGGATATGTCACTATACAAGACTCCAGGGCTCGAATTTTACACTGGACCGCTGGCCAGAGGCCAGTGATTTTAGCATCGGGCCAGTAAACTTATGTCCGGACAAGTCTGGCGGTCTTGTCTTTGTGTTCAAATGTTGACTTTCAGTCTGATAAATACAATTCTGTTGATTATCGAAGACTACTTACCCATAATATACAAATGAGATAAATCTTCTCTTAGTGCCTTTTCCAATTCAAACAGTTCAATTATTTCTAGCCCTGGACTCCAATATTTTTTTCAATCACTGACGCTTTGGGACTCATTTTTTCTTTTGGAATTGAATCTGAAAAAAATCTCACCTGCTTGCCAAGGATAAGGAGATCTGCTTGCTCGTCCTGGGCTAACTTGGCCAGAATCTTGGATATATGAAAAGGAAGGACTTTCTCGAATTCAGCGTCTGGGATTTCGACGTGGATTCCCCTGTCGACTCCCATGGCTAGAGCTGTGCGAAGCGTCTCCTGAAATGAGAAATGTCTGGGGTTAGCACCGGGCTCAAATATCAAGAGAATCCCTGCCAGACCACAGGGTCCGTGGCTCATTTCATTTATTAATTTCACAGGTAAGGAAGACGATCAAAGCATACTGATCGAAACGTTGAGTCGTTAAAGGAACATTACAGAATCGGTTTTTGCTAACAAAACAGTTGCTGGCAGTGTAATCACTTTATGTAATCTACCATATACATAAACTGAAAAACCTGTAGAAGTTTGAGATTGATCGGCCATCTTGGTCACGAGAAAATAGTGAAAAACCGATTACACATTTGCATGAAATCATATAGGTTCAAAAAATTAATAAAATGCTCACTGAGCGATAAACTCCAATCGGAAAATTAGTTTATTCATTTCTCATCAAATATGGCATTTCAGACAGAAATATTTCAAGGGATGTTTTCTACTATCATCATCATTAGACCGTGTAAGTTTTATGTAAATCTGCGATCAAAAAGTAGATTTTAAAAGTTTTTTCTTACCAGTTCTGTAATGTTCCTTTAACCAACAGTTCTTTTCAGAACCAACACTACTAAGAAAGATTTTAACATGGTGTTACTGCAAACCTCTCTTTAATTATAATTTAACCATGCAAAGTTTCAAATCCTACAGGTAAGGATACAAAAGTATATAGTACAATGTGAAGACAATCCAGTAGACACAAAATGACCAACAGTTTAAAAAAAAGGAAAAATTGTAGCACCCCTGAAGGATTTCAAAAAAAGTAAACTTAACTACTATCACTATCAGGTTGATCTTCTGATGCAACAATTTAAGAAACAGGAAAAAAAGGGCATTAAATGTATAGCTAATATATGGCTTCAAGAAAAATAGAAAATGCACAGTGTAAGAGCATCAAACTACAATGATAAAAACCACAAAATCACATTAAAAAAATTGAAAATGCTATTTAAAGGGAAGGTACACACTTGGTAGTCACTCTCAAAATTAATGGCATTAAAACTGACTTGGTTAGATAAGTACAGCAACTTTTGATAAAAGCATTTGGAGAAATATTTCAATTCAAAATAATGTGGATATGGAAAAAGATGTCAGTTTTTATCCCCCAAAAATTGAATCTGAGAAACGTTTCCGTCAGAAAAGTTTCTCAGATTGTGTATTCCTATTAGGGATTATTTTTTATGCATGGACATTTTGGCGATATTTCAAAAATTTCAATCACCTTTTGAAATGAAATTTTCACAGGTTAGTTTTATTGTATATATCTACATTTATATACTAGGATTAAAGGAATCAAACGATCCCAAAAACCAAAGGTATACTTTGCCTTTAAAAATAAAAGGACATCTTCAAGAGTATATGCCACAGCAAAAAATCCTCGACTGCAGGACTTGTTTGGTTGTGACTTGTGAGGTTACTGGTCTACATGTAATGCTAAAATTAACTACTAGACTCCGGCAAGTGGTCCCAAGGGTACTTTGAATCTTGGCAGGACTTTGTTTGGTTGTGGGGTTTACCGTCCCAACGCTAAAACTGCTGGACTGATACTCTGGCCAGTGAGTGATCCAGTGGGTATTTCAAGCTCTGGCTGGACTTGTTCGGCTGTGGGGGTTACTGGCCCAAATGCTCAAATGACTGAACCCTGGCCAGTGAGTGATCCAGTGGTGGGTAATTCAAGTTCTGGCTGGACTTGTTCAGTAGTAGTAGGGTTACTGGCTGAATGCTAAAACTGCTTGACTCTGGCCAGTGAGTGATCCAGCGTGTTGTGGGGTTACTGGCCAAAATGCTCAAATGACTGGACTCTGGCCAGTGAGTGGTCCTGGCTGGACTTGTTTGGTTGCCAAAATACACTTCAGTGTTCCAGAAAGCCCTGAATCTGCTACTTCAACTACAAGACTGTCTTGCCCACATGTAACGTGTTGTAAGAGAATGAACTTTTATTCTTACCTGACATTTCGGAGGCCCACAGCTGACTGCGATAATTTCTTTTACTATTTTCTTCTCCTTTAATCTGACGGCTTCTTCCACAGCGATTTCATCAAATGGATTCATGCTGTGCTTCACACCCTCTGTGACCACGCCCATCTTGTCTGGCCGCACCCTAATCTGTAAGTGACAAAGCCCAAGAAATAAAGTACAAATGGTTCTTTCAATTGAGTACTTCACGAAAATCATCCTGATAAAACCATTAAAATATTTAATAATGGGGCACTCCAGATTCAGAATGCACAATAGGGCTTTTAAAACCGAAGATAAACACCAAGTAGAAAACATTCCGAAGACCTCGTTTCAAAATTTGGGTCCAGAATGCCCTCTCCCCTCCTTCCCTGTTTTGATAAAATCTAGTCTGTGGTCGTGGAGAACCCGCCACAACCATCAACTAGCTGTGAACACGACCGGGAAATTATTATTTTTGAGGTTTGAGTGACATGCTTGTTATTCTTGCAAACAAATTGCCGTCATCTTCAAGTCAAACTTTGCAGTCATACATAATGGCCATAATATCATCGAAAGTCGTCTAAAAGAGTAAAATAAAAAAAACCACAAATTTTTCCATAAATAGAGGGCGCACTACAACACACTTCCAAAGAATTGAATGATTACACAACTTGCATACACGAAGAACATTGAAGAAGACGAGTTGTTTATCGGAATGAACTTGTGTGATTCGCCCAACTAAAATTTGTCAAAATTCCTCTGCCTTTAAAATCTGTCGTTACTTTCTTAGATCCTAAATTAAAAAAGTTAAATTAGAGTTACCTTGACGGCATAATCGATCACTCTTTTCACTCCGACCAGCACACGTAACGACATTTTGAAGCGTTCAAGTTGCGGGGGGGGGGGAGGGGAGGGGACAAAGGTCACTTATTACACCATAGCAGCAGACGACCGTTTCATGTATGCAACTGAAATACATGTTATTTTACATACATGTATAAAACATTTGCAGGCAGCCTTGATGGCGCGAAGTACGTTGTTTTAACCCATTGTAATGATTATAATAATGTTTGCAATGATCAAAATCCGTCCAACAATCCCAAACTACAGGGTTACTTTTAAAAGGCATTTATAAAGGGCAATACATACACTCAAACTAAAACTTGGGGATGTTGGGTAGTTGTCCTTTCTCTATGGAAACAGGGATAGAGGGATAGAGGGATAGAGGGAGGAGGGTGGGGGTGGGGGGGGGGCAGCATTTGGTAAACCATGGAGGAAAACGATGTTCATTCTGTCTAAAATTCTGTACCCGACTGCCGATCTGTCTACCTAAATCAGGACAGAGGAACATTTTAAAGAAAATAAAACCAACATCCAATAAAAGATTTTTTAAAATTGCAGTCGGATACAGAAATTCTACCAACTGAGTTTACTGGTCCAACGTTAAAATCACTGGGCCTACATGTACAATCCAGTGTAAATTTGAAGCCATGTCACTTGCCCTGCAATCCTCCCCTAACCCTCCCCCTCCCCCAATATTAACACACTTCAACAACAAATGACCAGGGGACAGGGACGGTTTTTGCTCAAGATAAGGACATTGTTATGGTCACAGTTTGTGTACCTTATGTTTCCTTTTGGAATTCCTTTCAGCCACATTATTGACTAGAGGAACATTCCTAGTTTAGCTGTTCCTTTCTGTTGGATTGTTCTCGGCTGGCTGAATTCCTAAATTCTTTTATTACTTTAGCAAGTGGTTGCATTTGATAGAATTCTAATCTGTGTATATAAGGCATTGTATGCCCACGCTGCGGCCTCCTTCGACTCAGACTCGGGATGGGATGCTGACCGGCCACACCACGGGATTGACGGCACTACTACCACTGGCAGGACGACACTTGTTGGGCGTGGTCGCTGGCTTCAGGCTGTGATGCTGTGCTCTGGCTGGGGGTTTGGTCTGACGAGATGTCCCGCTGCAACGGCTACCCACTACCCCGCTCCGTGTGACTGTGTGGTTGGCGCCGGACTCCCCATTCTCGAGTCCTGAGTTGATTGAGCGGGCGGCTTTCATGTATGGTATATTTAAATCTCTAATTTGGCCAAATATTAATTTTCATATGTTATATCAAATCAATTATGTATATCATGCTTCTCATTATTTACCGATTGTATGTTTTCCCAATCCGCCCTTGCCGTTTGTAAATAAATTAATATTTTCTTGACTATTTACAACGTCTGGATCTGTTCCACTTTGTTTATTGCTGGTTTCCCTTTCATCATCATTTAGTTATTCCCATTTTTGTAATTTCGCTGTCATGCGAACCGCCTCAGTTGGTAAAACTCCAAATGAGTTGGTCGTACGTAACAACATCAAATAAATAAGCAACTGTTCTCCAGAAAATCAAATCAAATTCTGTTCGAGTGAAGAATGTTTTATTTCAAAATATCGACAAAACATGACTAACAATGTTTTAACCTGGCAACAAAAACAGTTGAAATAGCTTTTTGGGTTCTTACAATTATCCATAATATCATGTCACAAAAAATATCCCACACAAAGAAAGTACAACATAGTTGGTGGCCTGTCTCAGCACAAGCAGAGTCTTTCTCGAAGGCTAAATGACAACAAAATTAAACAGGTAGCCTACTGGTGTAACAGAAGCCGTCAAGTGGAAAGAGATGAAAAGAGAGAGAGAGAGAGAAGCAGAAAGGAAAATCAAGGAGGGGGTAGAGGGAAGGGGAGTAGAGGGAAGGGGAGGGGGGTAGAGGGAAGGGGAGGGGGGTAGAGGGAAGGGAAGGGGGGTAGAGGGAAGGGGAGGAGGGGGGGTAGAGGGAAGGGGTGGGGGGTAGAGGGAAGGGGTGGGGGGAAGAGGGAAGGGGGTGATTTGGTTTATACAGCCCCGGCTCTTGTCACCCTCTTTATTGGTCATCCCTTGCTTTTTTCTGTGTGCTTTCTGCCTCTCTCTCTTCTCATATCTTTCCACTTGACTGCCTCTATTACACCAGTATACCTGTTTATGTATGTTGTGTTGTCCTTTGGCAGCTGAGAAAGACTCTGCTAGGGTCAAAACGTCAGGCCACTAACTATTTTTTTGCATTTATACCACAGGTCCTTTTGGACGGTAAGCAGTTTGCAACAGCTAATTCTATTGACTCCTGCAGAAAGTAATACAAAAATATGCTTTGTCCAGAAGAGTAAGTTCATTTCAATCTTCGGGGTCATTTCAAGAATGTTCTGAAATTCATTGTGTTTTAATAAGTTGTTTTTAATATTTGGACATCGTGCAAATCTCTGGAAACAATAGGAACACCCAAACGAGGTCGAAACCTTTGAGAAACAAGGTCGTTACCTTTGAGAAACAAGGTTGTTACCTTTGAGAAACAAGGTCGTAACCTTTAAGAAACGAGGTCAAAATCTTTGAGAAACAGGGTCGAAACCTTTGAGAAGAACTAAATAGAGTTCTGTTTGGTGTCATTCTTTCATTTGTTTGCAAGTTTGCAAGAGGATAAATTTCGTATCCCATGCATGCTCGTGAAATAATAAAAAAAATAGGGTGACTGCATCCATGGCCCATTTAAATTGAGCTACTTAAAGCACAAACAGTAGCGCAACAAAACTATGCTTACCAGAATAAGGTTACCAGCCAAAATAGCATGTCACTTGCACAGTCTGTGACTTGCATCCTGCTCATTTTTGCTTAGCAGAATATTGTTCAGCAAATTTTCTGATTAAGCAGCTCCATGAAATTGGGCCTAGTGTGTTTTGTTGCATATAGGACGCAGAAGTGCTTTATTTGTCCATTTTCCAATTCCAAGGTAAAAGTTTCTCAGTGGTTTGAAAAAAATATGCTTCACATTTACCGACAGGAATTTGTGGGGTGGGGGGGGGGGGAATTGATGGTTTCTCCAATGACAATATTAAAAATTTAATTTCTACATAGAATTGTATAGAACTAGACACGGTCAAATAAACCTTGTAACACGGGCAGACAAGAAGCATCCCCCCCCCCCCCCCCCGTTGA
The DNA here is from genome assembly GCA_032158295.1 of Pycnopodia helianthoides. Classification (NCBI taxonomy): domain Eukaryota; kingdom Metazoa; phylum Echinodermata; class Asteroidea; order Forcipulatida; family Asteriidae; genus Pycnopodia; species Pycnopodia helianthoides. The sequence goes on from CM063262.1 coordinate 6,031,771, forward strand.
GAGAATGGTGGTGACCCATTATAGAACACTAGATCCCCCATCAGGTCACACAGCCAACATTTTGTTTTAAGTGGACATTTGTATGAAACTGACCCATAGGGATTCTCGTCCGTGGTGGGACAGCAAGTTTACACCGCTAGGGCTCCATCTACCCCTACTATACAACTCCCTGTTTATACGATCAATTTAACGTAAAGCGACTCACTGTGTCCGTCCCAAGTTCTCTATTCTACTAGGGAGTCGTGTCGGACATTGAACATCACATAAAGTAACTTATGTGAGGCCGTGTCTGAATGCATGTCTAGGGGAAATGGCTATGGCTAGACCGCTTATTCTTGAATGCTGCGGCTTCTACCAACAGCCATAGCCGTAGTTGCTTGATTCAAACACGGCCTCAAACAGTCCCTGACCAAAGTTTTACACATTGGATTCAGAGTCACTCTTGACCCTCCCAAAAATGCTAGTTAGTTACAGCGGCGCATAATTTAAGAAACTATTTATAGAATTCGTGTTCGGACTCGTCCTTCTTGATGTTGTTACGGTACCCCTTCTCGAAGTCCTTGGCCAAGATGACGTAGCGGTTTTCCCTGACGGCCTGCATGCCAGCCTGAAGAGAGAAACAAAAGAGCGGGGATATCTCATCAATAAATTATTGGGAAATCTGTCAATAGCTGATATACAGTCCACTCTCGTTATTAACAAGATTGTTGGGACTGGCCAAATTTACCTCTTTATAATAATAAGAATAAGAATAATATGACGTTCTTATAGAGCACATTTCAGTTCTGGGAGAACTCTCAATGCACTTTACAAACATTAGTACCCCTGGTCACTGGGTCATTAATTTCTTTCAATAAACCATCTCAGCTCCCTGGGGAGTATACAGCCTGTGCTAAATCAATCACAAGAACCATCTCTGCCCTCACAGGTATTCATTTACTCCTGGGTGAAGAAAAGCAATCATAGTAAAGTGTCTTGCTCAAGGACACAAGTGTCATGATGGGGATTCGAACCCACACAAGAACGTTGTAATAAGAGGACAGCAAGACAAAGAGACACTAAGCAGAAATGAGATTCAGGGCTTCAGAATGTACTCTTTCTAAGCAGAACCTTCTTTATGACAGTGCTCTTTGTAACAGACACTGCGAGCCTCGAGCGTATTCAAACATTTTGTGGAACCTTGGGTTTGCAATGCATGCACGTTGTGTCACAAAGACAATCGCACCTCGGACCGAAGCCTTGCACTGTGGGTTGGGTTTTCAGTCGCTACCCGATTGCGTGGGTTTTCCCCCATTTCGGGTTTTCCTCCCACATCTAGAGCTGAACATTTCTCCTTGTTTCCTTAACTAAATAGATAAAGAGCATTCTGATGAAAACTTACCTCTTGGCATATTGCATTTATATCTGCACCTGAGATCTTGTCTGGTCGGGCCACATCTTAACAAAAAATTATGTTAAGAAAAAACTAGCTATGTTTTGAAAAAGTCTAGGGCCAATACTTGTACTTGTTTTGTATGCTATTTTAAGTGAGATACAACGCTTTGACAATTTCAAACTCGAGCTATTCTAGGAGATCTGACGTTTTTGCACTGACGCCACAATAAACACATTCATTCAGAATTGTGTTTGGGTGTTCATTGTCTCTGACAGAGCTAACACCAAAAGCTTGCCCCGAACCATTTTGACATAGCACCCGACTCTAGCCCAAGGAATTGAACAGAGTAAAGTTGAGTAAGCAGCCACTTGTGACTGAGCAAGTCATTGTACCAGACATTATTCAAATCTACCGCTGTGTTGAAACGAGCGGCTGCATAAAGGGTGTCCTTATGGGCAACCTATCTTTGAACGCATGCCAACATGGCGACCAACAACCAAGCCGCAGTCGGTGACCAGTGGCCAAGCCGCAGTCGGTGACCTGTGATACAAGCCGCAGCCAGTGACCAGCGACCAAGCCGCAGTCGGTGACCAGTGACCAAGCCGCAGCCAGTGACCAGTGGCCAAGCCGCAGTCGGTGACCGGTGACCAGTGACCAAGCCGCAGCCGGTGACCAGAGGCAAAGCCGCAGTCGGTGACCAGTGACCAAGCCGCAGCCAGTGACCAGTGGCCAAGCCGCAGTCGGTGACCGGTGACCAGTGACCAAGCCGCAGCCGGTGACCAGAGGCAAAGCCTCAGTCGGTGACCAGTGACCAAGCCGCAGTCGGCGACCAGCAACCAAGCCGCAGTCGGTAACCAGTGACCAAGCGGCAAATGGTGACCAGTGACCAAGCAGCAGTCGGTGACCAATCCACAGCTGCAGCCAAAGCCACCAATTTGAACACGGTATAACGCGCGAGAGATAATTTACATTAATACAGCAAAGACAGACACATGGAATTCTGGCCTCAATATCAATGTCAAAGGATACAATCTTCAAGATCCACCTCGTCCGAGAGGTTCATCTTGATACAGACGGTGCTGAAGATCAGACGCTTCTGTCGTCTGTCGGGCATGGGGAATTCGATCTTGCGGTCGAGTCTACCCGGCCGCAGGAGGGCGGGGTCTAGGGTGTCTGCTCGATTCGTCGCCATGATAACCTGGTAATGTAAACAACAAAAGTCATTACAGCATTTGGATAATTGACTTTAGTTCTCTAAACTGAAATATTCAAGTTCTCTTGATTATTTTGTGTTTAAACTGGGCTAACCTTAACGTTGACTGTTTGATCAAATCCGTCCATCTGGTTAAGTAACTCAAGGAGAATTCTCTGCACTTCACGATCAGCTATAACAAAATTGTGTATAAAAAAACACAGATATTAATTAAACGTGCTTTTTAATAATGAGTTCACAGGAAAGACCACTCTGTTAAACTCTGCCTTTTTGGAAATGTACACATTTAGGGCCCTAGCAATCAAGTACCATGCTTTTTAATTTAAAAAAACAAAAAACAACCTGCTGTCTTTAAAGCTCAATGACTTATGTTCATGCTCTTATCCCTTCAAACTAAAAATTTGGTACAAAAAAGTACAATACATAAAATAAATATAAAAATAAAAAATAGTGGTGAATTAGCATTTAAATCATAAAAAACCCAGGATCTCTGTACCTCCTGTCTGAGCATCGAATCTCTTGGTAGCGATTGCATCGATCTCGTCGATGAAGATGATGGCCGGAGCGTTCTCCTTGGCTAGCCTGAAGACGTCACGAACCATCCGGGGACCCTCCCCGAGGTATTTCTGGACAAACTCCGAGCCCACTACTCTGATAAAGGAAGCTGCAAGGAGAAGAGAATCAATCTTGAAAAATGTCCCTACACCTCTCAGCAAACAGGACCATTTATTTCAGGGCCTATGTGTAATCCAAAATACCTCAAGTTGAAAGTCAACAACCCCCAGGTCACAATTGGCAGAAATGTTGACACTGAAACACTTTCTGGGGGCTCTCAAATCTGTCTAACATAGAATATTTTGAGGGCCTACAAAAAATTTATGAGGTCAACGCTATGCTTTCTCCTTATTTTGGTAGGGTGCACCCTAAAGCGTTATCAGTTTGACTTACCCGTGGTATGATGAGCCACTGCTTTGGCCAGCATAGTCTTACCACATCCGGGAGGACCATACATGAGGACCCCCCTCGGTGGATCGATACCGATCTGTTGGTACAGACCGAAGTGAGTCAGGGGGAGCTCCACAGCTTCCCGGATCTCTTGCTTCTGGATGTCCATGCCACCGATGTCCGAGTAACAAACGTCCGGCTTTTCATCTGTAACGGAGGTGGGTTGAAAAAAAAGTTGCCTTAACCTTCCAACTCTGGGGGTGTGTTTTTTCATTTCATTTATTAATTCTGGTTGTGAAGCCAAGGACTCTCAGAAAAGCGAACTTAATCTCTCTACTAGTCAAGAACCCCGTGGAGAGAAGACAAGGAAGGAAGTTTTAGTTTTAGATGTGGGAGGAAAAACCCAGAGAAATATTCCAGGGAAAAACCACGCAATCAGGTAGGGACTGAAAACCCAATCCACATAGTACCCCCGGCGGGATTCGAACCGGGGGGGGGGGGGTACTAGAGGTGGAAAGATACCACTGCGCCAACCCGACCGTGTATGGTGGCACAACTGTGCATAGAACTAACTGTGTATTGCAGCATGGAATTGTTTATCTGTCATTTAAAACCACAGTGGACGATATTGAATGGTAAGACAGTAGGAGGGTTGACAGTGTACTGTGTAGATGCATTTATCCCATGATATCGTATTGCTGGGTGGCAAAGTCTATATCATTCAAAACCACAGTGGATGGTATTAAATAGTCACACAGTCGAAGGGTTAACTGTGCACTGCACCACATATTGCAGGCCAACTTTTTTCATTCAAAACCACAATGGATAATATTGAACGGTCAGACGGTAGGAGGGCGGCAGACATACAGGTATATTTGCGTTATTTATATTAGTTCTGAGCATGCGTACGTGGCAAGGACAATGGATTTGCCTGGTGTATTTGCTGCCACCTAGCGTCCCAAAAAATCCCTGATTGAGTATGGCATAGGGTTTGGACGTTTAACTGGTTAACTTCAGTCACAAACGTTGACAACTGTTTCCAAATTTCCTTAACGGTTTAAAAATGAAACCGTCAGCAAAAACAAAAGAGACCTTTCTTTACTTAATAAAATGTTAGCCCCAGACACTATCAATGAAGAATGATTGACATCGGTTTTGACATCACTTAATGACACTGGACACCTTTGGTAATTGTCAAAGACCAAGTCTTCTCACTTGGTGTATCTCAACATATGCACAAAATAACAAACCTGTGAAAATTTGAACTCAATTGGTCGTCGAAGTCGATAATGGAAGAAAAAACACCCTTGTCACACGAAGTTGTGTGCTTTCAGATGCTTGATTTCGAGACCTCACGCGTGAGGTCTCAAAATCAATTCAAATATTTTACTGAGAAATTACCTCTTTCTCAAAAACTACGTTACTTCAGAGGGAGCCGTTTCTCACAATGTCTTATACTATCAACAGCTCTCCATTGCTCCTTACCAAGTAAGTTTTTATGCTAACAATTATTTTGAGTAATTACCAATAGTGTCCAGTGCCTTTAATCCCCTCTACAAATATAATAAACTATTTTCAATCCCTACAAATTGTTGTACATTTTACTTTATACACCACCCCACAGTGGTTTGCGGTTTTCTGACTGTAATACTGGGACACAGTGTTCTAATTTTAATCCTTGAAAGTGTGTTGACATCTGCTCCTTTTACAAGTGGGCTCATAGTTCTGATTGGAACTGGTAGGAATAGTTGAATGTTTAACCCAAGTCACAAGTTCTGTTTAACCATTCAGATGGGCTCATAGTTCTAATTGGAACTGGTAGGAATAGTTGAATGTTTAACCCAAGTCACAAGTTCTGTTTAACCATTCAGATGGGCTCATAGTTCTAATTGGAATTGGTAGGAATAGTTGAATGTTTAACCCAAGTCACAAGTTCTGTTTAACCATTCAGATGGGCTCATAGTTCTAATTGGAATTGGTAGAAATAGTTGAATGTTTAACCCAAGTCACAAGTTCTGTTTAACCGTTCAGATGGGCTCATAGTTCTGATTGGAATTGGTAGGAATGGTTGAACATTTAACCCAAGTCACAAGTTCTGTTTAACCGTTCGAGAAAATAAACGTTAAAAGCACAACTCTAGTATGGTAGTTGGCTGTGGCAACAGTCCTGAAGTTCAGGTAGATACAGGTATCTGGCCCTAGGTGTAACGCACACTTTTTTTCTGGGCTTCTGCCCACAGTGGTTGGTGCCGGAAAACCTGCCAGGCACTCAGAATTCCCCAACCACCACTGGCAGAATTTTCTGTTTTCGACCACCACACATTTTCAAAATTTTTTAAATAACACTTGCAATTTCCTTTCAAAGGTTTGCAACGAAATGTACAAATTTGGTATTTACTAGCAAAAATGGCATCCGAAGCCATTCATTTTGAGTACTTCTTAGATTTGAGTTTATTTATATGATCTACCGTGTAACTGATCCATCTCGCAATGGTTTCCAGGGTAAACATTTTTCCACCACTGAAGAAATCCTGGGCAGAACCCTGCTTTTTAACTCTCTTGTTCCCACAGTTTCCAACATACCTGCTCCCAGCATAGTAATACTGCTGTCTGCCTCCGGAGGTAGGACGTCGACCAACGCATTGCTGTGTTTGTGGAGGGCAACAGATGCACTTGGCTTCAGTAACTCCCTGTCTAGCGTACTCAGGATTCTGACGTAGGAGTTGGACCCTGTAAAAAAAAGAAATCGTTTCAAAGCATTTCTAATGCACAGGTAATAAGCCACGCGTTTCTAATGCACAGGTAATAAGCCACAACAGGAAGAGGAAGGACCCGTTGAAGGATTCAGTGATATTTCTGCAGGAAGGACCCACGGAAGGATTCAGTGATATTTTGAGGAAGATAAGTATTTTTAACTGTCCCGCAGGGCTTTTGTTTTTTGGTGTATTTGGTGGCCCGGAAGATACATTCACGGTTCACAGGCCAGGTTAAAAGTGACTCCTGAGGTGCAGCAACAGGCTAAGCATTTTCTCCTGAAGCTAATCCGAGCAAACTGATCGAAACATAGAGTTGCAACACAATTTCACAGGTCACTAGAGTTCGAGCTGGCGCCAACGTAATGACTCAGTTTCAAGATAGTGTTTCCACCCTGCAAAGTTTCAAATCCTACTAAATGTTTACACAGGGATTACATATACAGTTAAAGGTATGGTCATAGATTGGTTGCTGGTAAAATTATAAAGAAAGATGCAATAAAACTCGTATAAGTTTCAGCTCAATACAGTGCCTAATAATAATAATAATAATAATAATACAAGCATTTGTAAAGCGCCATCTATCTATGTAAACATATTCCGAGGTGCTTGAAGAAAAGAAACTGTCCAGAACTCTACAAAAATTAAATAAACATGTACATGTATGTGTACTTGAAACAAAACCAGCAATCTAATTATAAGTTGAGTTAAACAGGAATGTTTTAAGAAGGCATTTGAAGGTATGTAAAGATTGACAGCTACGAATTTCCTGAGGCAAGGAGTTCCATAGAGTGGGCGCCGTAACTGAGAAGGCATGGTCCCCATACGATGTTCTAGTTCTTGGTGTCACAAGAAGATGTTTGTCAGATGACCTTAGGTGGCGATTAGGGGAATACTGGATGAGGAGATCCTTGCTGAGAAAACAGCAACAAACTGTCATGGTATTTTTTTTCACAAGAACATGAAGAACTTTCCATCTTTGTTTTGTTTTGTACAAGGCATCTCTTGACTACAAGCTTTTGCTTTTATGGGTCATGCCTCCATACAGTCTCAGTCTCTGTTAACTAATCAAGTTGTCTATTTATGTATGGAAATAAATGTTGATTGGTTGATTGGTTGATTGATTGATTGACTGATTGATTGATTGATTGATTTACTTTTTTTGACTTTTCAAAACAAATGCTTTATTCATTCGATTGATTGATTGATTGATTTACTTTTTTTGACTTTTCAAAACAAATGCTTTATTCATTCGATTGATTGATTGATTGATTGAACTTTGAATCCATACAAAGTTAGCGAGGTGACAGCGGGTACCGACTGTTCAGCAACTGACCTGTTGTTGAACCGACAATGCCAGTGTGTTGGTCGACAGCTTCTAGGAATTGACCGATGACGAGGGGTACACTCTGAATGCGTTTGACCTCCTCCTGAGCGTGGAGGAACTCCTTCTTCAGGTTCTTCTGCTCATCTTTGATGTACTCCTCTTGCACTTCATAAAACTCTATCTGTCTCTGAAGTTTCTGTTGGGGTAGGGGTGAGAGAAAAATAAATGTGGGTGATTGAAAAGTCTTTTTCCAATTTGTGAGAACCTTCACCCTACTGTCCTTTTCTGTTATCAGTGCCCAGTTTGAATGTGTATACCTACCTACAAACAAAACCAGACTTTAAGTCATTCCATTGTATTCTTGGTGGCGACTTTAACTGCTTTACAAGAAAACTTAACAACAAAAACGGAGATACAACACTTCTAAATTTGATGCAGAAAAAGCGCTCCTAAAACATAGGGCCTGTACACTGATCAGGCATGACATTTGGTCCTTGGAAAAAAGTAGGAATGTTTTATTGAGTACAAATGGAGTAGGTAGGCTTTAAACAGGCATGCAACTGTAACTTCACCAAAAAAGAGGAAATAAAAAAAATTCAATGATTTTGTACAGTATTTTTCAATTTCGAATGGTAAAGCTGAGAATAAAAAAAAGAGGAAATCAGCTGATCCGAGGAAAAGTTGCATGCCTGTTTAAATAGAGAATTCATCAGGCTGTTTAATCACTTTTTTCAAATTTTTCCCATGGGCAAACAAATAAAAAATCAGAGTACCAGACTTAAGTCGGAATAATACCACACCACGTCTGACTGAAATCAACCCCTTACCTTAAATCTTGTGTAGAGGTCATCTGTGTCTAGTGTATCTAGGATACTTGATGGTGTTGAGGTGGTTGGTCTCGATCCCGTAGTTGAAGGGACCTCATCCTAAAAAGTCATACAATGAACTTCAACGTTTTAATTGTGGGAAATGTTGGCTAAAACCTTATGTTTAATCTCTAATTTCAACTCCGTTTAAAACAATTCGGAAACACGTAGGTGAATTGGTTAAAATAATTGTTTTAAAAATACTTTTTAAAAATAATTATTAACTTTTGGGTGAACAAAGAAAAAGTTGACCAGAACAGGATTTGAACCTGCGACCTCTGGATCATTGTGCTGGCACTCAACAAACTGTTTAGCCCTATTAGTATGACTGAGTGATAATTTTTGGTCTCCCTAGTTTGTCAATATCTAAGAGGTGCCAGTCAAATTATCAAAAGCCAGAAGGCAATTTAACTTTTTGGGTTAGTTTTTTTTTTAGCTTGGCTCAAAATTAAATAAATAATGAAGCTGGTGGACAAGTTTATGTCAAAACAATTAAACAAAAATTTAAACAGCATTTTGGTTTTGCGACGATGAAAACTGAGGAGTTCCTCCTCACAACAGTACATTTCTGTTCGTTTAGATTTGTTTATGCTTTTACGGTCAAGATTCTGTATCCAATTTACAACCATTTTTGTTACTTGTTTATCGTGTTTAATAACAAATATTTTGCCTTCTGTTCAAATTCCAGCCTTGACCTAAGTCCTAAGTTAAGTTCTAGGTAAATCAAATAAATACAGTTCTTCTTCTTCTTCTTCTTCTTCTTTCTTGGTTGGTTAAAACTTTTGTATGAATTTATTTCTTCCACAAAAGCACGAGGTCTTGTCTGTGAGGAGTGAGAAAAGGCATGTTTTGAATGCCAGGGAAAAAATGCCCTATCAACAACGCGCGCACATTCAAACAAAACTGTCTACTCTTTCTCTAACGTGCACTCAAAGTTAAAAAATGAGATTTTACCGAGTACTGTGATTGAATTAAAACCTCCATAAAAAAAATGTGAGACCTCGTGCCGGAACAAAACCCAACTTTTCTTACTCAAAAATGGACAAGGATTTTACTGATAAGGTTTGACAGCATACCCTGCTGTCGCTGCTGAATGTATAAATTCCTTTAAAATATGAAATTTAGTCAAAATTTTGCCAAAAACGGTAACAAATTTGCGTAAAAACCTTATTTATTCACCGATTGAGACGAGAAAAAGGCACTGTAGACTCTGCAATCCTCTCTCTATCAATAGATGGCAGTATTTTTTTATTAGAAGTCAAGAGAGGCGGTATAATTGAAAATGGTCAGAGCCAATTTATCTCTAAAAAAAGTAAAAAAATGGCTGCGCTCGCAGTCGTCGCGTTGGTGACCATCTCTGAATTTGTTTTTATGTGTGAAAAAGTGAGGTAAAGTTTTGCCTTTTTTCAAAGAGATTATGAAAGAAGAGAGTGATTTGAAGCTCAGACAGCACGTCAGTTCGAAGCAACATTTAATTTGAAAAACCTCTTTTTTATGTGCGCGGCCAGAATAGGAAATGTTATTATCGCGCTGTTTGTTTTACAGACAATGTTAACGCCAAAATGCATGATTTTTCATTAATATCATTCATGGTAATAAAACATAGGGCCTAAGTAAGTTCTACACTAAAGTCACTAGCTAATTAGTACTAAATAGTAAAACCGTGGAGCTATTTGTACATTAACATTGTTCATGTTATTGTACGTACAATACATTGGGTCAGATTCAGTGACAAGGCATTTTTTCCCGACACTCAAAACACACATTTTCTCACAGACAAGACTTCGTGGAAGAAATAAATTCATACAGAAGTAAGCCTTATATATGTTTTTTATCAAGCAGGCTGCTCATTTTGTTTATTCATTTATCAAAAAGCTAGAAAAATTACGAATTCTGTACCTTGTCTTTATCAGAAACTGTGATGCCGATTTCTTCCATGTTGCTTGTTACATGTCAAAGGTCAAGCTCTTTCCAAATAATAAAAAATAGTTCTAGATTAAGTTTTATCTTTTTATATGTACTTATATACATAATTTTTAATAATTGTTTTTGTTTATTTAAAAATATATCTGAGAAGTTAATTGTACTTAAATAAATATTAAAGCACAATTTTATTTTGTATAATTACAGTTTTGGAAAGACACAGGTTCGTTGATGACCCAACCATACGGCTGTTGTATGATGATGGTAAATTAACATGGGCTGAGGGCAGTTGGTTCAAAAGAGGGCGCTATCTGACGAAATTATTTCACAGTTCGCCGTATGGGGGGGGGGGGGACACAAATAACGGGGGGGGGGGGGTTATGTATAAAACCATGCATTTCTGCCTGTTTTCGATTTCTTTTGTTGGGGAAAGCGGGGGGGGGGGTCTGCCCTCTGTCCCGGCCCTGCCCCACCGGCAATCGTCATCCGACGTTGTGGTGGAATCTTTTATCCGTTTTTGGTCGGGCAAAGTTTTTGGGATGTTTTTTTATAGTTTTTTACTTTTTTGTTAACATTTTTTGTAACATATTTTTTTGTAATTAATGTTGATATTTTGATTGGTGTTATTTTGAAATAGAACTTGTTGGGTATTCCCTCAAGTTCAAACAATTGAGACGAACTAAAAGACACGGAAGCTTGTTGATGCTGTCAGCAAAAATTGTTACCAAATGAACTCGGGGAAAATTCGCACGAAGTCCGTAATTCTACTGGGAACTTTATAAAACCGTCTGTTTTTTCCACAAATAACCTTTTTTGTGAGTGACACTGCCTGTTGTATTTTCTTGTACAACTCTTACATGCCATTTAAAACTTTGTAAACACGTTTGTGTATGTATACGTGTATTAACTTTTGGATTTCTATTATTTCACAATTTTGCAGATGCTTTTATTCAGGTTTACATCATGACTTGTCAAAGTTTAAAGGCAGGATATAATGTGGGTAATTGTCAACAATAAAATAACAAACCTGGAAAAAATTTGATCTCGATTGGTCATCAAGTTGCAAGAAAACAATAAAAGAAAAAAAACACCCTTGTTGCATATAATTATGTGCTTTCAGATGCCTGAGAAAGGCCTCATGCCTGAAGCCTTTCTCAGATTCAAATTTTGGGTGACAAAACTAATGACCTCTTTCTCAACAGCTAAATAACTTCAGAGGGAGTCGTTTCTAACAATCTTTTATAACCAATAGCTCTCCAGTGCTATTTACCAAGTATAAGAATATAATGGTCATCAATTTTTGGAGTAATTACCAAAGGTATATACCCTGCCTTTAATTCATGAAGAGAGTTGTGATGAACTTGTATATTTGTTCACTATTTATGTGAGATGGAAAAATGATGTCTGGTTGTGTTTTAAAATTTGTTCCCTAAGAACGTAAAGTGACGGGATTGTGGGTTCGTAATTTTAGTGTAGTTGCTAAGTGGAAGATTTTTGTCAGAAATTTAGTATAATTTTGTATGATATCCAACTGCTTGCTCTCACCAATTTATTGCATTGTAAAACTCTCTTCCTTGACCACATCAGGCTAGGAAATAAATAACACCGAAAAACTAGCAACTATTTTCAATAAAAGTCCGGCCGGTTGTCTTGAAAAATGTGTCAGACGGCCATTTCCGAAGAAAGACAAAAAAGGGCACTCCTCCTACCTTTTTTCAAAAAACGCAGGACGCTAAACATGTTTGTTTTGTATTTTTTGTAAGTATTTCCTTTCAAGATGGTCTTATAATTGACACTATACATGGCGACAACGTGGGTGAGACTGTTTATATTCCACCATGCCTTTCTACCTTGGGGGTTCACATGCTTATTTAGTGATTGATAAATATAATTGCCCTTTGGAGTCAAAAATTGGTTCTACAAAATGGCGGACCGTGTTAGTTCACGAAGTAAAATTGGTTCTACAAAATGGCGGACGTGTTAGTTCACGAAGTAAAAAAAAAACACACACAATTTAGAGGCATATTTGTGTGAATAATTATACTCTACTTTTAAAACATCTTTCCAGCCATATTCATTTCATAAAAAAAGCTTTTTATAGCAAAAAAAACCCAATCCAAGGCAACGTTCCCTATGTGAATGTTATGTACTGTTTAAAGGGACAAGTTGCTTTCGGATTGAGCGCTTTGGGCTATAATTCAAAATTTATAAAATGAAAATGAACGACAGACATCCTTGTATCGTAGCTTTTAAAAAAGACATGAAGAGTTTTTACATCTGCGAGAAATACCTGCCAGTTGTCAATGGAACTTCTCAGAAATTTAATTCGAAATGGCATAATTATTCTGTACTCTGTGAATAACCCACTGTAACAAGTTTAATTCTTATTTGCTGTAAGATACGCCATTTTTATTTATTATCTTTCTTATGATAATGTATGTTGATTAGAGAGCAATAAAATGTAATCCCCGTGATAAAATAATAAACATAAAATTAATCATAATTCTAAATTGGACAACGCTACCAAATTAGCTTTTAGGTAAACAATTCTTTAAGCGAGTTCCGGCAATAAGACTATAGTGCAATGCATTGTATGGCATCGTGAAAGAGTATAACTCCATAAGTACAGGTCCCCATAGCAATCCAAGCTATAAGCGTCCAACAAATATCATAATATTAGAAACATAGGTCACCTGCAGTGAAACATAAACATGATTTTTCTGATCAGCTTAAATGGGTTGCCCAAATAAATACAATTCTTCCAAATAGTCTTGGTTTCAAGACGCTCCCTTTGTTGTATGAGACGAGAGAGAGAGAGAAAAAAAAATTGCGGCCAGAGGGCGCTACCATCTCACGAGCCCACACCATTATGGGTGCACCACACTTACAAAGCAACCAATGCTAAATGCTAAATATTCAAAAAATACTCAATTAAAAAAAAGAAGTCTCTCAGCCTCTTGAAAACCAACCAAACATATTTCCAGACAACTAAACTTCAGATTTCTTTTCAATTTTTGGCAGGTCAACTGTTTTGAATTTTTTGCTAATTAGCCTAGCCCAGAAAAAATGTGTTTTTCCCCAAACCGCCTTGCTGCCAGTTTTTATGAGGCACTACATGTACTCCAATTCCCAAGCTAAATGGGACCAACTTTAAAGCCTAAATAAGTTGAAGCACAGAACTCCCAGGTTCGGATAGATTGTTATATTAACGCAACCTATTAACTGCATGACCCCCAAAATGTTATCATTCAAAAGTTACTGTGGGTTTACAAAAAATGATAAGTTTGGCGCATGAATTTTGGCCTATTAATAGTGTGGTGCACCCCTAACGAACAACTAGCTGTTCGTGGGATAACACTGCTCCCTTTTCGGGACTAGTACGACTAATACAATAGGGAGCGTCGTGAAACCACGACTAATTTCCAAAAAGAGAAACAATTATTAAAAGCTTTACATATACATACATGCATGCAACGTCGATGGACACTTTCAGCTGTATACCGTACCATAGAAGCTTAGGGTTGGAATACAATGTGAGACGTTTGAACGCTAGATGGCAGCAGACATACCAGGTAAAATCCCATTAATCACGTAGTTCTAAAGCATGCGCACATTGCATAGAACGTTAAATTTACCTGGTAAGTCTGCTGCCACCTAGCGTCCCAAAAGTCCCCCATTATAACTCTTCAAAAAATAATTATGTATTATACCTCTAAAGTCTAGCTATGGGCCAGCTGTTTAGCCGCAGGCCGTATCTCAATTGGCGACTACAGCTACGGCTAAGACTGTTACTAAGGATGTTGCTAAGGATGTGATATACTTCAACGCATGGTGACGCTGAAATCTAGCCTAAGCCGTAGCTGTAGCCGCCAATTTGGACACGGCCTCAGTATAGACCCCTTGCATATGACGTCACAAACTCAAACAGCGCCCTCAATGAGGTCAAAGGAAGACCTATCATTGACTGGGATTTGTGGATGGTACGTTTCCATTGTTTGACCTCAGCGATGGCGGCATAATTATGCAAGGGGTCTATAGATTGTAGAGGCCTAACTTCACAAAGCTGGCAAGCACTAACATTTAATAGCTAAGTACAATCAATCTTGTTACCACCGAAAATACCACACAAGTATACATTGTTGTAACCGGTACCCCCATGGATTTGCTGCTTAGTATCGAATTATGCTAAGCAAAGTAAAGATGTATGCTAAACTTGTTTCGGTCCTACAAACAATAATTCTTTCACACGTGTTATAAAGAAACAGAGTTGCGCAAGTAAACGGCAATTCTCGTTACTCGAACATACATATGGGGTTAGACTTGCACAGTCTTTTCTCTATGAATATCTGTTTGTTTACTAGCTTTTACGAGGTCTCTGAGTCTAAGCATTGACTTGTCTCTGACGCTGAAATCTGGCAAGGTAAACCGTATTGCTCTTGGGTTATCCACGCGGTAGTGCACCATCCGAAGCTCGGTGTATGGGTCGGCAGAAATAACGTTGCCTCCGAGTTTGACATTGTGGATTTTAAAATAGTGCACATTGATCGGCCGTAGGATGTTCTTGTCGTGTCCTGTGTTCTGGAGGGTTGGTTCTTTCGAGCGCCACAGATTGTGTGTAATGGCCGAGTCCCCGATGGGGGTGATGTACTCGGGGTGACCGAAGAACCAGTTCTGGATCCGCAACGCCGCAAGATCTCGCAACGTCTCGTCTTGGAGATAGTCCGTTATGAGTGGGCGCTTTGCGTCCATTGGCTGAATGTACTCGTCTACGTCGATTTTGATCATCCACTGAACGTCGTGCTTGTGCCGCCATATGCAGTCGTTCTCGTGGGCTATCTGGACCTCCAGGTACGTTTTGTATTGAGACACACTGTGCGACCAGGGTATGATTGTCACGAAGCCCTGCTCTGCGTATTCTCGGACAGTTTGTGGTAGTGTTGTGGCCTCTTCTCTCTCATTATCATAGATGAAGACGTGTTCCACGCCGACGTAACGGTGGAAATCCAGCCATTCTGGGATGAAGCTGTCCGATGATTTCACCATCGTGCAGACTGCGAGTCGGTACTGCCTCTCCGGCGAGGCTCCCGAGGTACAGACGGTCAAATTTGCGTAGGAGCTTTCGCTCCCGGCTCTGCGCAGGGTCACGTGAAAGTACGCCCTCCATCGGTAGTGCTCGGGAAGAGGACACGTGATCACGACGACGTACTGGGGCATGTAACCAAAACTTCGTTTGTCGTCAATGATGGGTTCGCTCACAGTGTGGTTGCCGTCCGGAAACTCGCACGCAAACGATTCCTTGTGCCATTGCTGCCTTAGGAATTTCAATCCGACGAAAACCACCGAACCGGCGATCGGGTCGGCGAACACGGAGTGGACGTCCGGCATGTCTGGGTGCTGAAGTTTATCCTTTAAGAAGCAGGTGTAATCACGTGGTGTGGCGTATCTGTACAACGATTGGTTCATTTCTTTGTACCTGTCGGAGACTTTCTCGTCCAGCACGAACCTCTCGGTGTGAGATTGCGGCCAGTCTCTCCACGCGCTCTTGTCCGGCAGAGTGTCGACGTGCACGCCTATGTGCATTTTAAAATCGGCGTCGTAGTCGTAGATGCCGCCGGTTTTCAGGACATAGATAAATAGAGCCATCGACGACAGCAGAGCGGCGAGGAGGATAGTTTGGGTGTGCAATCGCCTTCGAAACATCTTAAAGCTTTCCCCTTTTCCTACCACGAAACCATGGTAACACTAGCCAATTAAGACCCAATTAAGACCCAAATAATTAAGACCCAATTTTCACAGGTAAAACCATGGAAACATTAGCCAAATGTGTACAGGTCGTACGCATTATAAAAACCGATGCTGTTGTTTGGCTCTACACTTTGTGGTGTATTGTTGAGTGTTGCTTTAATGTTGATACCACTCTGAATGTCAGTTGATGATAAAACCATCTGACGGTAAATATAACATGCTAATCTGAGATTATTATCGGTGCCGTGGATAATCCACGTCTGATTGGGGGTATAGCCGGTAGTTCTTCTCCCCTTGAGCTGTTTGCTCCGGAGACCGCAAAGGGTGAATAATGAGAAGGTCCTACAGGAAGTATAAGGTCTCATCACCAAGCACAATTACCTAGATCAACGGATTGTTTGAATTTCTCATCAGATTTTACGCACGTTGATTACAAATGAAAGGTATTATACAGGATTGGTAAGGATAAAAAAAACATCATTTAGTCTGAAAGCTTACAGATTATAAAGTTAATATTTTAACAATGTTTGTGTGTGTGAAACATTTCCCTCTGAAATGAAGTAATTTTCGAAAAAAAAACCCTGTATTTGACAACCTACAATAACGTTACAACTGATTCGGTTATTGCAACCAAGTAAACAACAATGTGTTTACATGATAAAAATTGTGCATGGTTTTTCTAAATTTTCTACTGACTCACACAACGGATTAAGACCAATTTTTACCGGTATGTTATTTCATGTATATAATTGATCACACAAAACATGAACACTGTCTGCGACTATTTTGTCAGCTCTATCAATCCTGTATTCCAATACCTTTAACAAAACTAAGTTGAAGACTTCGGGGAGTGCTTCCAGTACCGACTCGACCTAGACGAATTTTAACATGGAAATACCGGTACACAAAGATGTCTTCGTCCAAATTTGATCGGGTGCTGATTCAAGGTTAACAATTGGAATAGCAGGGTCCGTTTCAAAAGATGCGTCCCCCGGGAAAACTTCAAAGTGTGAAAGTCTCGCGTGTTCAGTTCATCCAAAACAGAAAAACATTTTGAGCGGTGTAATGAAGACAGATGTGTCGAGCTGTCTACAGAGGCGTAACAGAGACTCCCTTTCGTGAGATTATTTCCTCCCAGCAAATTATAACACTCGACGTGCGACAGGCTAGTCTTGGTTATTTCAGACGACATTCGTCATAATAGAATTGTAAACAGGTGTTGCAATCAGGATGGATGTCGACCTGTCGACAGAGTCATACAATACCCCTGCGGAAGATGTTCGACAGCGATCAAAGACGATGCCCTACACAGTAGTCACTCTCTGTAGCGTTAAAGGGCTTTGTGTGTTGACCGACAGTAGTCGATAATGAAGCAAGAGTCATACAATACCACTGCGGAAGATGTTCGACAGCGATCAAAGACGATGCCCTACACAGTAGTCACCCTCTGTAGTGGCAATGGGCTTTGTGTGCTGACCGACAGTAGTCGATAATGAAGCAAGGGTCATACAATACCACTGCGGAAGATGTTCGACAGCGATCAAAGACGATGCCCCACACAGTAGTCACTCTCTGTAGTGGCAATGGGCTTTGTGTGTACTGGTGACCGACAGTAGTCGATAACGAAGCCAGAGTCATACGATACTCCTGCGGAAGATGTTCGACAGCGATCAAAGACGATGCCCCACACAGTAGTCACTCTCCGTAGTGGCAATGGGCTTTGTGTGTACTGGTGACCGACAGTAGTCGATGAGAAAGTGAATACACCACCAGTACGACGTACGAAATCCCTACCAACAACATTCGGTAGCACGTTGTTGTGGGTTCTTGCTGGAAAGTTGCAGAATCCCACGTATACATTCAAGATAAATCACAATACATCATGGAAACTGTATCCGTGAATGTATGTGCTGTGTCATACCACAATTCAAATTAATCACTGTTGAAAAAATGACCAGCACTCTGAACGATCACCCAATATAGCATTCTGAATAGAATAAAATCATGTTGTGCCTCACTCTACGTTCAAACGCCAGGGATGGTCACTTATCACTGGCCGTGCCCAAAAAGTAAATTTCAAGAGTTGAAGCAGCCTATGGAACGGGGGAGGGTGCGTTTGATAAACCTAGCAACCGTCGAATGTAAAGTCACTACGCACTTAAAAAGTTTACATTTCACCATTTTTGGCAGTCCCGTAAACATCCCCCGTATATGGACTTTGACCCCTGTTACTATCGCAGGTTCCCCCCTCAGTGTATTATTGATAGTACTTTATATCCGGAATGCTTGATATTCAAGGACTTGGTATTTGGAGTCGACGGCAATTGTGACGGATGTGCTGCCTGGGGGAGTGGCGGGGGGGGGGGGTGTGGCTCAAGTCATCCCACCTTAAAGGCCTGCCAATTATTTGTTAAGTTACTATTGTAACAAAAGAAATAAACAAGCCGCCCCAGCCGCCCAAGCCGTGAGAACAGTTGAATCATCTCATCGTTTACAAAAAAACCCGAATCTAATAAAAACAATTAAAAAAAGAACGGTTTCCATATGGACCTTTTGCATTGACGTCATCACGCCGCCATCTTAGAGGTAAACATAGGAAGTAACAATGGAAAACGCACATCTAGGTATGTTTGTTCGGGCGGCGTACAGAATCGGCCAATGAGTAACCTTCTTTTTAGCCCGAACATTCTGACGTCACACTTCGAGGCTCATGAGTAACACCAGATACCTGCCCGGACCGGATGTTGCCAGATGTACCTTTGACCTTGCATTCATTTCACGCGGAGATTCGCAGCCAATTCAGTCTACCTTCTTTTGATCTCTAGCCGAGGGCGCCCTAATCAAATTAATGACGTCATGTGCATAGGGTTTATTAAGTGTCGTCAATTTATATTCTCCATCATAGCCATCACGTGCTACACGTTTAAAAAAATACACACGTTTGCCATTTCAATCACTGCGCTCACTGCATATAGACGATGTGACCTGTGACATCACATGTTTACAAAAGAGCCACAGAGCTTGGACTTCCGGCGGGCACATTTTGTACACAGCTCAATGGAAGAATACAACAAATCTAATGTTTTATGGAGATCGCACTGTCTGATTTTCCTCACTTTTGATATGAAGAAAGGGGGACATCTCAAAAGCTGTACAGCTGTTGCTTTGTAAATTTTGAATTTATGTGAAAATTATGACACAAAATATAAATTCTCCCATTGAGCCTGTGAAGCATCTTGCCAGTCAGGAATAGCATTATAATGTACGAGGTCTCCACTCTGTAAACAAATGTAACATGGTCTATACACATTGCAAATTATTCACAAACAACGGCGAGGTATGTTTTTCTTCATTGTATCAAAGCACGCAGGACAGTTTGACCATTATCGAATGACAAAAACTGAAGAAAAAAAACCCCGCCCCAATCCACCAGACCTGTTAGTCTTCACTCGACGCATTCGATCTTAATTCATTAGCAAACATTTTGGATTGCATAAGTCCGTAAACTCCATTATTTTGATGGTGTAATATACTCACTATTCACTTCCATGTGCAAATTTGTTTAGCTGTAAATGCCGATAAGTCTGTTATCTGGACAGCTGTACAGTGTCCGGAACATACCTGCGCTAGATAGTCATGCATCATTGAGCAACCACGTTGGTGGCGTGTGAACAATTTCAGAACACACATGCGTGATCCCCGCGGAACCCCACCCCTATTTCCCGTTAAACGGAGGCAGGGTGGCGTAGCACCGTGGACCGGCAACTCGTACGTACGCCCGGAGCTTTAGTGGGGACATACTGCAGTCGAGACTGTGAGAGACGCTGCCGTCGTCTGGGGCTGGTCTACGGTACCACGCTTTCATGCCGACGATACGCCCAGATTCTATCATCACCGGTCCTCAACATCTAAAACCATGTAAGTGACATCAAACTAATGCCTATTAATTCAGTAATCCATGATCTTTATAAAGAGATTATCGATAGAAAGTGACCAGTTTCCATCACAATATGTTAAAGGCCCTGTACACTATTGGTAAGATCGAAAAACACAATGTTCACAGATTCACACATAACTTATATGATTTAAAGTAAGTAATGGTAGAAAGGGTTCCTTAAAATATTTCTGCCTAAAATGCTATCATTTCTGAGAAACGAGTAAAACAATAGTAATTATCGCGCGCGATAATGTGAAAAAACAGAAAACACATAAGATCTCTTTTTACTATTTTCTCGTGACCTCGATGACCAATTGAGCTCAAACTTTCACAGGTTCGTTTGTTCATGCATATGTTGAATCACACAAAATGTGGACACTGATTTTGAGCTGTTACCAAAAGTGGACAATACCTTTAATGATAAATTCCTCCGTATTATTGCAATGTCACGGTGCCAATTTAACAAAGGAACGGCAATCAATTCTACTACGGGCAGGTGAAAGTGTTGTTGAGTTTCCACTCGCAATTAAACCTTTCCTGATGTGGCAAGTGCACATATTTTTTACAGTCCCATTTAAGTTGTGTCCCCGTAATGAATTCAGTACTTATGTAAGAAGAGTGTGAAGTCTCTTATTATGACTCGAAACAAAATCATATCTTGGTAAATAGAACATTTTATTTTTGTTTTTTTAAATCTTGACTTTACGCGAAAGGGGTTTATTTAGATTTTTATCAAAATATTGAATGAAATAATTATATTTATTAGAATTATTTATAATTAAGAACGGAATCCCTATCCAACTCCTCACTCCCTCAATATATATAAAAAAATGTGTTAAGGCACGAGTGAAAAAATATGTCGGTCGGTAGTGTTTTAATTATTATTTTTGTTATTTGGCAATTTCGTTCTAAAAAAAAAAAAGTTTGTACACTATAGAAAACTTTAAAAACATTAACCTTAAAAAAAGTAAAAAATTGTAGAATGTACAACGTAAAAGGCAGCAAAAAAGGCAATGCAAAATGTCTTAAAAACATCGAAAGTTTGTTTGGAAAAATTTCCGTATTATGCAATCACTTTTCCACTCATTTTTGCCAAAAGGAATATCTGATTTGAGTAAATTAGATATTATTTTACTTAATAACGAATGAAAAAGTGGTGACAGAATACGGACATTTTCCCATGTGTTCACCAAAAGAGACAGCAAAACAACTCAACTAGCCAGAGTGAGTTTGAGAACACACGAAACAACAAGGGCCTATAGACGAAAACTAGCAAACAAAACCAAAAACAAATTGAAAGAAAAGAAGATAAAATAAAATTAGCTAATGCAAACTTGCTTACCAACCCTAAAGGACCTATGATATAGATGCAAACAAAAAATATATATAGTTAGTGGCCTGACGTTTCGACCCTAGCAGAGTCTTTCTTGAAGGCTGAACAAGAGACTGTGAACAAGAACAACATATAAAGACAACCCAGGTATGCCAGGAAAGACAAAAAGTGTCTGCACTGTCACCGGGAGGTGTGTCAGTCCAACACGTAGCCTTGATTGCAAGGCTGTGTAATAGTTTGCTTACTATAAAGCTATGGTTTTAGGTGGAGTACTTGTCTACACAGCCTTGATATCAAGGCTATCCAACACGAGGTGCACTTGAATGTCCCTTTGAACCTTGCGCTGCCATTTATTGTTAAATTGTCTTCGGACGCCCTACAGTACAGCTGCGTGCTGTACGCTGGGAAAACGTGTATACCTCCTTTGGGAAAAAATGATTTCATACTTTTCTTGAAAGGTAAACATTTCCAGACGTTGAAGAGATAGTTTGGCAAAAACACAATAAAAATGTTATGTTTTTACACCACGAAAACGCCCTTTTTGGGGTACACTTCGTTATATAGAGAGTATTTTATAACTGGGGATTCGGGCCCAAAGTCAATCGGGCCTGTCTGAATGATGGAACTTAAAGGGTTTCACCTGTTTTTGCAAAAAAAATTAACGAGTAATAAGGGATTTCGGTCTATTGGTTGCAGACCTGTAGGCCATCGGAGGTTAAGCGATACTTGTTTAACAAAGTTACAGTAACAAAAAATGACACGTTCTCATTTACATACAACTGAGAAGCACAGCATATTTTACCTCTGAGCATAAATATTTTTCTAAGAACAAAAATATTGATGAGCAGAAACAGGATTCCAGAATCAAAATGTTCAGTGTTATGAGGCATTCCCCGCTATTTGTCTTTGGTTTGCAAAGATCTAAAGACAGTAAGCAATAATTACTGCATCACAGCTTAACAACCCAATGTGCTAAGCAAGATTTTTCTTTCCGTGTTAAGAGTGTACGCACTATTTACTCGTGGTTACATTTGTCAGTTCACTTCAACACAACCTGTCAAACCATTCAGTTACTTAAATTTGTTTAAAGTACTTTATACTCGGACAACAATGTGAACTCTATGGCCCTTTTCGAAACCACAGCTTATGGTTTTGAGCTGCTGGCGTAGGCTCCGTCAGTTACTTTGAAAACGGGATTTCAAACAGACGGACGGAGCCCAAGTCGGAGCCCAAGCCCCAGCCCCAGCCGTGGTTTTGAAAAATGGTCTGCTAGCTAGACGCATAAATCTATACACAAGTGCAAACAATGGCCGAGTGTTGATGTTGCATAACGTCTGCTACGGACGGTATTAAATGACACACTGCATCACAGTGCACAAGATTTGCTTTCGTGAAGCCAAGCAAATAACATTTTGTCCCTTCAGAACAATCAATCAGAGCAGCGCTGACTTTACACTGAAACCTCTGAACACCTACGAAGAGACCAGCATCTCAAACACTCTTCGGTCTCCTGACGAATGGGTGACGATGACTAGAGCAAGCTTGCCCGGTGTTTTTGGCTAGGTTGAGTTCAGTTTGCACTGAGGTAAAAATAACGAGAATTTTCCTCGATCCACGAAGCGAAATTATAGTCCCGTTGTCATAGGGAAATCTGTCCCCCGGAGATTCTGTCCTCCATAATTATGGGAAATTAACATGGGCTGAATGAGGATGGTTCAAAAGAGGGCGCTATCAGAAGAAGCTTGTACACAGTTCGCCGTATAGGGGGGGGGGGGCACAGAATCTCCGGGGGGGGGGGGGTCAACACAGAATCTCTGGGGGGACAGAATCTCCTGCCACACCGGCACACTCCCTACCTCCCCAGGTTAGTACTTACAGGCAGGACGGTTCTTTTCAGAACTTAGTAATCTCTTGCATTTTCGAAATCTACTCTTTCGAAATCTACACTTCATTATATAGAGAGTGTTTTATAACTGGGGATTCGGAGTCTATGGGTCATACTGCCTAAAGAGTCATAGGCCAAAGTCAATCGGTCCTGTCTGAGGATTGAACCTAAAGAGTTTCACCTGTTTTTGCTAAAAACTGAACGAGTAAAATGTTTTTTTTTCTTTCTTTAATACCCCTCTGAGCATAAACAGTACATTGAAAGTATGAATGGCGTTGGGAAGAAATGATTGTCTGGAGCGACAATGGGATGTTAACTTTGTAAGTCATGCAGGATAACATTTCAATACCCTTTTCTCTTCTCCTATCCTAAGCCCCACACGTTGCCGGTGGGGGTCGGGTGAACTCACCCCGGCCCCACGGATACAATGTGAAATATTTATTTTTTGCCGGCAACTTCTTGGTGGCGCACTTCACTGTTGATCGCAACTAATACAAAAAACATGTACCGTGACATGCCAGAATAAAATACTTTTATATAAACATGTTGGTTACTATTTCAAATGAGATTTTTAAATGCTAAATCATTTCATTCATCAAGATTGCTGTTTCCAACACCTCGTTAAATTATTTGAGAAATAAGTTTCCATGTAAAAAATTCTTGATTATTAGTTTCACGAGTACTTTACAAGTACGCTTGATTAAAATCAGACTGCATCAATGGAGAAAACAAATATCTATATTTTATACCAAATAATTTCAAGTGACTTTTTATGTAACAAGCATTATTCTAAAGTTTTTCCAACACCCTCCTTTTCTTCATTTCAGGGCTGACGAGCTTAACGAGCAGCTGGTGTGAGATTGAAGAGGCATTGATTTCACTCGATTCTCAGACCACCATCTACACTTATGAGGGAGCGCTAGTGATCGTCGAAGGGAGGAGCCCAGCGCCATCGATTCCGTGGAGCACGCACCAAAATGAGGTCAGCTTGTATCCGTGGATTCCTGCTGGCTGTCATATTTTCGCTGTTTACCACATACGTCCTCTTGTTCAATGACGATATGGTGAGGACTGCCAAAAGAGAGACGTCGTTTCCTACGATGAAACCAACGCCACGTGATCAGCAACCCCAACACATTAAAGGTAGATCACTACTGAACATCAGCAATAGCACTGCTCAAATGTCCCCCAAAGTGACACTAGAGGGCCCGTGTTACTTACACGACAAGCTCCACGGTGAAAACTTACCCGACCTGCACTCCGTGTTTTCTGAGCCGGAAATTGGGCAGGTTGTATTTGTTGGACTGAAATTCTTGAAAGACCCTTGGAGTAAGGTCAACTTCAAATGCAATTTCCCAAATGGGCAGTTCAGCTACACCGCGCAGTCACTCGACGACCGCCGAAGTTTCGGTCACTTCCCGCAGTATGTTGTTGTGCTAACGTGCCCGTTACCGGATCCGTACCGATTGCGAATCAGCTTCAGGATGAGTTTGACGAGGCTCCCTGGTAACCAAACGTACAGAGATATCAAAGTGTGCCCATTCAACTCCTCGCCCGCGGAAAAGCATTTTCTTGCCATGTGCACTATGGTAAAAAACGTCGACAGATTTATCACAAACTGGCTAGACTTCCACAAGTACTTCGGGGTTGAACACGCCTACATTTACGACAACGAAATCCAAGGCGAGTCTACCTTGCAAGCTACACTCAGTGAGTACATAAATGATGGGTTTGTCACGGTCATACCCTGGGCACACACTGTCTCGGCCAATAAGACTTATCTTGAAGTCCAAATAGCCCACGAGAACGATTGCGTCTGGAGACACAAGCACGACGTTCATTGGATGATGAAGATTGACGTAGACGAGTACGTTCAACCAATGAACGCCAAGCGGCCAAAGATCACCGATTACCTTAATGGCTCTATTTACGACAACGTCGCATCTATGCGAATCCAGAACTGGTTCTTTGGACACAGAAAGATGATCAGCGCCGACGATACCTCCATATTCCAGCGCAACCGATTGCGCAACAAAAAACCAACCCTACAAAACACGGGCCACGATAAAAACATCCTCCGACCAATCAACGTGCACTACTTCAAAATACACAGCGTCAAACTAGGTGGTGACGTCATATCAGCTGACCCATATACGGAGCTCAGATTGGTTCATTACAGAGCCGATAATCCACGAACTCGACATTTTAAACTTCCAAAGTTAAACGTCCGGGACGATTCGATGGCCACCATGATGCAGATCGTCGAAAATGCAAAATCGGGCAATCATCAAGAAATGACACAACCGCAGGAAATGATGAAATCAAAGAACACTGAGCCAGAAAAGGGTACAGGTCAACAAAA
This sequence comes from Pycnopodia helianthoides, assembly GCA_032158295.1. NCBI lineage: Eukaryota > Metazoa > Echinodermata > Asteroidea > Forcipulatida > Asteriidae > Pycnopodia > Pycnopodia helianthoides. Next base: position 6,057,434 of record CM063262.1, read on the forward strand.
TAAACAACAAGAAAAGGGTACAGGCCAACAAAATAAACAACAAGAAAAGGGTACAGGCCAACAAAAGAAACAACAAGAAAATGGTACAGGCCAGCAAAATAAACAACAAGAAAAGGGTACAGGCCAACAAAATAAACAAGAAAAGGGTACAGGCCAACAAAAGAAACAAGAAAAGGGTACAGGCCAACAAAATAAACAACAAGAAAATGGTATAGGCCAACAAAAGAAACAACAAGAAAATGGTACAGGCCAACAAAATAAACAACAAGAAAAGGGTATAGGCCAACAAAAGAAACAACAAGAAGAGGGTACAGGCCAACAAAATAAACAACAAGAAAAGGCTACAGGCCAACAAAATAAACAACAAGAAAAGGCTACAGGCCAACAAAATAAACAACAAGAAAAGGGTACAGGCCAGCAAAATAAACAACAAGAAAAGGCTACAGGCCAACAAAGGCAACAATAAGATTCAAAAACAGGATCTTTTGACTTTGTAAGATATTTTTGCATAATATTATTTTTATAAAATTATTGTTTTCAACTTACAAAAGATTCATTGTATAGCATTCCTAGATTAATTTTTTTCAATGCAAAAGGCTTGCACATTATTATTGTTTAACCTTTTAAAAAGACATTAGAATGCTACTTCATGAGACCCCTCATGACATTTTTCAAAAATTTCACAGAACATTTTTTCATCAGAACAAATAAAATCACATAAAAATTCAATCATTTTGAAGAACTGAAAAAGGATTTTATTTTAAATGTTCGAGTATAAAGTAAAATATATGTCTATTGATTTGTGTTCTATAATAGAAAATTTATTCATTTTAGATACATATTTTGAAATGTTTTCAAAAGTTCTTAAGCTCAACAAATTGTGGAGCGATTTTGTTTTGTCTTGCCGATGCGGTGAACGGTTTCACGGGAGAGGGGGGGGGTTCCAGTTATCAGTCTATGCAAATATATGTTTTTTATATTAATTCTGCATTTATTTTTTATTTTTTTTGACAAAATCATAACCTACACCGTTGTATCCAAATTTAAAATGTAGCGCCCCCTGTGCCAAAAACCAGGCCCAGACTATCCAACAAAGCTGAAAACTGGGCTTGTTTGCTCGTCAAATAGATGATAATAATCAGAGCTTTCACAAAAAACAAAAGCGCATGCATTTACGGACACCTTTTCAAAACGGTGCACTACGTAAACATTTGTGGTGTAATTGTTACGTTATGTTTCCCGTAAATGGTGCATTGGAAAGAAAAGCACTACTGGACAATTTGTAGATTGATATATCAGAGCTTAAAAATGAGATTATTTCCTTGCAAAGAGCAATCGGAAGCCCATTTTATAAGGGGACGCCAAGCACGAAAAAAATTGCTAAGTGTAGTTGTGCTCGACAGCAACGAGTTACTAGTGAAAATGCGATGCTTGGCGTGTTTAATATTATGGTTGACTGGTTTCCGCTAAGCTTGTTTTGCTGACAAAAACCTGCAAAGCAGTTGAAACAAAAGTTGCTGATAGAACGAAAAGGTGTTTATTTTAAAATGGAGAAAGTGAAGTGTGTGACACAGTCTGTGAAACCCAAGGTTATAGTTTTGAGAAACTGTTATTTTAAACGTTTTAAATTATGTTCTACCGTAAGTTATTTTCTCTCTAGTCAATTTTTCTTTGTTCAACCCCGTACTGTAAGTTATTTTATATTGATAAAACGAGTTAGTAACTTATACTAAAAGACATAGCAGCACAATTTGGTGTAAAACAATATACACGGTAATTATAAAAAAAAAATGGTATAACTGTGATTATATTATTGTTAACTCATTCTGCTGCAGTATTGTTTTCCTTAATTTGATTTTTTACGTGCATTATAAAAAAGATTATATCAAAGGTATAGCATCAGCCTCACTCTGGTAATGTATTAAACAAATTGTATACTAAAGTCAGCCTTAAATTAAAACTGGAAGCTCGCAAGAGTCTTATTATTCGAAATGAAACTTTACTTGATCTACTTATTGGGTCCGATTTCATAAGAAGATAACCTTGCAGATTAAGTTGCATTTTATTACTATGAGATTGTGATAATTGCTTATAGCAAGGCGCAATTCTCGTGCATATTCGAACATGGGAACCTTTTAAGTGCGCAAGTTTGTTTCCTTCAAGCGATAAAGCAATGCACGTGGCACCAGAGTGGTGACATAAAATGTTCAAAAACCTGTTAGACTTGCACGGGTCTATTCAGGTTGAATCTTGGGCCGCGTCCGAATTAAGCGGCTTCGGCTACGGCTATGGCTACGGCTGTTGACTGCTACAGCGACGACGACGAAGAATGTACTTCTTTAGCGATTCGGTCGTAGCCACTCTAATTGTACAAATTGCTGGCTTGGTGTGTCACCTGGAGTCAAATTATTGAATCTCTAAAAGTGTATTAATGGTATTTAGTTTGGTTTTACCCTTACACCGATGTGTATTAAGCACTGTATACTCAGTACTTTCCCGAGCTCTGTGAAAAAAAAACCACCCAGGCAAATCACTCGGGTGGGATTCGAACCCACGACCTTTGCATTGCTAGTATTAATGGTAATCATGCATTTGCAGCCGTGTCATTTTGAAGTCAACTTTACACACAGTTGGTGCGTACAATGCCCACAATATTTTTTAGTGTGAATACCGAAGCAGTCGAAGCATCGTAAGCCTTGTGACATCCGACTACGGTTATTAAGCTAGATATAGTTACAGCACCCAATTTACCGCTTATAAGCAGAATATATTACTTGATGTTCAGCTCTAAGCAAAACGAGCAGAATACCAGTCACAGATGGTACATGTGACACGGTACTCTGGCTGGTAACCACATTCTGGTAAGCAACATTTTATTGTGCTTACCCCTTTTTGTAGAAGGAAATTGGGCCCTGTCGGTAAGTCAATTATGTCAAACATGCACGCGCATTGCTCGCAAATCAATATTTTTTACTAGGCCTACTTGCGGCTCCTAAGCATATGAATGACATTGAACCTAATCCTTTGTTTTTTGCTTTAAAAAAATGTGTATTCCATGCCAGGTATGTGGCAGAGGGTCCCCCAATTGTTCACCTACTCTAACACACTCTTTTCCAATTGTACAGAAGTACACCTGAAATCTTCATAAGAATTCCTGAGAGTCCACGAACACAACGGAGACACAATGGAAGGGGGGTGGGGTACACCATACCACATATCGACGTATTAATGTTATATTGCGCTGATAAAACAGTTTTCAGTGAGACTTCACAAAATTAAAGGCAACTTATAAACTTAAAGGAACATTACAGAATTGGTTTTTGCTAACAAAACAGTTGCTTGCAGTGTAAGCACTTTATGTATCCACCATATACATAAACTGACAAACTTGTAGAAGTTTGAGATCGATCGGCCATCTGGGTCACGAGAAAATAGTGAAAAACCGATTACACATTTGCATGAAATCGTATAGATTCAACAAATGAATAAAACGCTCACTGAGCGATAAACTCCAATCGGAAAATTAGTTTATTCATTTCTCATCAAATATGCCATTTCAGACAAGAATATTTCAAGGGATGTTTTCTACTGTCATCATCATTAGACTGTGTAAGTTTTATGTAAATCTGTGATCAAAACGTATATTTTACAAGTTTGTTTCTTACCAATTCTGTAATGTTCCTTTAACAGTAAATCCAAACAGATAAAAAATGCCACAATGCCTTTCTTTTGATACCTATAGGCCTACTGATAATCGTATGGATGGCGGCAATTGTATAAAGTGGGCGTGGCCAATGGTTGGGTTACGTCACAGTTACCATAATAGACCCTATGCATTGACGTCACCAAACCGCCATCTTTGAGGTAAACCGATGATGAAACAATGGAAACACACAGATTTGTACGCGCGGAGCACAGCATTGGCCACCAATGAACAGCCTCTTTTTGACCTCTACCCGAGGGCGCCCTATTACTCTAATGACGTCATGTGCATACGGTCTATAGAGAGGTTAATAATGTATAAGAAATCTAGCAATCTATGCTATAAAAGTAACCTACTAAAATTTGTATGTTATATAATAACAATAGGCCTACATCATTTTATTGCTGCTACAATAAATTCGGCGTCTACTCTTAAGCCTTAGCAGAGCCTTAGCAATTATGCTATCTCACCGTTCTCTCAAACGCCAAAGAACCGATTCACCCTGGAATACTGGCAGTCGGTGGCGGCGCCCTCCGGCCTGAACTCGTTTCGGTTGAAGCCAAGACTGCCGGCAGCTAGGCACGACACACTGGTGTCCGGCGGGAACCAACACACCTTGTGGCACATCAACAAAAATAAGTCGTTGTTTTATTACGTGAAATACAAATCCTCGCACAAGTTTGCACACGTCACAAGACATTGCAGGTTTTTTTAATTTCGTTTGCCGTTTAATGGTCATATCAAGTTCTTTCGCAACGTGCAAAAGAGTCCACGTTTTAGTGGAACAAAATAATTCAATTCAATTCAATGTAACATTTATGTCCGTATACTTACAATAACAAAATACAGAATCATTGTGGACAAAACATATTAAACAATATAGTATTGCAAATACAAGCAAAGAGTATACATGACTGATGATAATGATATGAAAAGTATAACAATAGAATCTGTGAGTAAGGAGGCTGTTCAAATAAGCCAAGGCTTGTGGGGAACAGCCATATACATAATACAAAACAATAAACATTAATAAAAAACACACGTGTGCAGGTAATGAGCTAATTATACAGATAGTTCCAAGAAATAATGACAAAATTAGGACCAGATAGAAATAAGAAAGCTGTACACGAGAAGTGGAGCCAGGAGAGAAAGCTAAGTTACACAATGAGACAGCAGGACCTTTTTTGAAAAAGTCTAAGTTAAAAACATTTGTTTTTAAATGAAGCTTTATTTTCTGAAGTGGTCTTCATCGGTGTTTGGGTAATGTTTTTTATCCCAGTATTTGGGAATGCTTTTCGGCGGCGCAAGAGTCAAATTCCCATCGTACAACTTGCACATTGACTTTTTAAATCTTCTCGAACGACCTGGCCGGGGAAAACTCTTGGTGGCGCACTGTATTGTGAGCCCTTCGTGATAGCAGTTGGTAAAAGGTCAACGTTATTGTCAACTTAGCCCGTATCCGAATTGGTTGCTACAGCTACGGCTTCGACTGTTGCTAAGGGTATTGCTATTAGGACGTCCCGCACTTCAACGCATGGTGACGCGGCGATCCAGCCGTAGCCGTAGCCGTAACCGCAGCCGCCGATTCGGACACGGCCTTACCTGCAGTAGTCATCCCTGCCGTCCCCATTTTCATCTCTCATGTACCACGTGTCAGTGTGACCCAGGTCAAGCCGGGAATGTGCATCCGAAGACTCAGATGAGTTGTAGCTGTACTGGCTTTCTCCGTGCGTCCCTGCCAGTGCGCACGAGAGAATCTTGTACTGCTGGAGCGAAACCACTCTGCAAAAAGAGAGGACACGCGTTTCCAGTTGGTCTACAGCCCCATTGTGTCCTCATTGTGTGCTTGGGTACTTCTGCACTGCAAACACCGGGGTGTTAAAATTGACACCATGGGTGTTGTCACATAATTATAGATACCAAAAAAGAATCAACATTTACATCATAGGGTGTTAAAATAACACTAATTTTTGCCAATTAACACTAATTTCTGCCAAAACACTTACATTTGAGTTATTTTAACACCCTATACTGTTCAATTCAAATCTCTTTTGGGTATCTATAATGTGACAACACCCATGGTGTAAATTTTAACACCCAGTTTTTGCAGTGTGTAGTGTGTATGTGAACATTTGGGGAGGGGAATACCCTCTACCCCGAACACGGTATACGAGTCGGACATGGTATACGAGTTGGCGTGTGTACCCCATGGTCTGTGTACGATCAAGTTAGCACGCACGCGAGTTGACATGTGTTCGTTTACAACAATTTCATACAAGTGCAGTACAAAACCGTGATGTATGTGTGTACCACATGGTCTGTGTACGAGTTAGCATGCACGCGAGTTGACATGTGTTCGTTTACAACCAATTCATAATAATATAATTACAGTACCAAACTGTAAAATTTAATCTATGTTCGAAACGGTTGATACTAAAAGCCAGGCATTTCATGCAGGCTGCAAAACATTTTCAAGTTCCCTGCTGTTTGTTCAACAATTTCATAAGTGCAGTATCGAATCCTAAAAGGGAAATTCTGTTTGATGAAGCGGTAGGTGCTAAAAGCCAGGCACATGTGAAAAACCCGTCAGTACCTTAACGCAACATGTTCAGTTCTTTTACCAACAGTTTACCCTTACCTGCAATAGTCGTTGGCGGCGCCCTGTCCTTGCACATCAACCCACCCGTGGAATAAGTAGCCAATGCCGTAGTCTGTGACGTCATAGCGTCGCAGTTTTATGCGACCCTTTGTCCTTGGAGCTGGGGAAATTAAAGCATGGAAAATTATGATGGTAACTTCCGAGCTCATTTTAATTCTCCCTTGCTGTCACCGAAATAAACCCGTCTCAGATGACGTCACTATTTTATCACTGGCCATGCTTGAGTACTTACACGCGCAGGTCACGCATAAAAGCAGGGGGATGGGAGGGGGCGGAGGCGGGGGAAGGGGAGGGGGGGGGGGGGGGCGGAGGCGGGGGAAGGGGAGGGGAGAGGGAGAGGTATAGTGAGGGGAGGGGAGAGGGATAAGAGGAACAGGGGGAGAGGGAGGGGGAAGGGGAGGGGTTGGGGTGGGGGACGGAGGGATGGTGGTCTCACGTAACTTGAAACCTACTCACTCTAGGTTACATAACAATAATGGTGTAAGTGGGAAAAGAATGTGGAACAGTCCAGACTGTTTGTGATATGTAAGACTACGGGTATTATTTTTATAACAGAAAATAGTCATATTCATAAATAACTTGTCCCCCCCCCAAAAAATAAAAAAATAAATAAATAAAATAAAATAAAAATAATCAAAAGAAAATAAAAAAAGATACGAGATAAAAACATAAATTCCAAAAATGCAATAATGTGGTTACTTCTGACGCAAGATTGCTCATTTGTTTCTAACGACTGAAAAAACAAAAAACATCTCATCTCTCAATAAAAAAACAACAACAAACACATGTTTTAATTAAGAACAACACAACATAACTTTATTAAATAATGTTGCAGAGTAGAGCATTGTACAAACTACAGGATGGAAATCGGTACTCCCCTCTGGCAAATGAACAGCAAGGAACAAGTTGGTGAAAAATTTCAATTGATGATTGCAGCAAAATTTAAAAGGGTCACATTGCTTTCGGATTGGGCGCTTTGGGCGATAAAAAAAACCCATTTGTTATGAAATGAATATGGTTGGAAAGACAGAATGTAATGATACACATAAATATCCATCAAAATTGTGTGGTTTTTCCTTTTACTTGATGAACAAAAAACACGGTCTGCCATTTTGTAGAACAACATTGTTGACTCCACAACATTATGGACCGTTTTAGTTCAAGAAGTAAAAGGAAAACCACACAATTTCGAGGGATAGTTGTGTGAATCAATATATTTTTACTTTTCATTTCATAACAAACGCTTTTATAGCCAAAAAGCGCCCAGTCCGACGGCAATGTGCTCCTATAGTACGCAGTCTGAAAACTGTCCGAAAAAGCGCGACGATCCCATCAACACATCCAAATTGTGAGGTCTTGATACTTAAAGGTCAAGAAAAAAACACACTAATGAAATGACCTCCCCCACCAAAAATAAAAATAAAAATGAAGACAACAAATTTCCGGCAAATCATCACAGCGAAGTGGTGACATTGGCAAAACTCTTGAGCAAAGCAGTCACTGAAAGTAGCAGGGTGGACCGCCTTAATGGTGAATAGACAACGGAAACACTTTTAATAATTAACTAATTATAAAGTTATCTGGTTGGTTTCTTCTCCAGTTCTGAAATACATTTGACTCCCCACTGAGTGGGCAGTGCTGCCACTCCCCCTCCACCTCCAAGTCGTTACAACCAATCCACAAATCTGTTTAAGTGCAAAGAACCCCCGGATATATCTGTTTTCTGAAACTGAGTTCGGCACGGCAAGGGTTGCTCGTAACTCAGCACAAGAGCGATTTGCTTCCAACCATGACATTCTTTTGGATGTTCCTTTATAACAAGACTCGCCAAATAATTGCCACTCGGGAGGGCAGATTGCAGCCAGCAGACGGCCACAGAGAACACCCAGAACGACGAGAAAAATACAAAAGATTTTCATGGTGATAAAACACAGCCCGTTGCCCGCAACGTTTGTTGTGAATTTGACGCCTGCTGCTCTGATCAAACTTAACCCTGGTGCTACTGAGGTAAGATTGATTGCCGATCGATTGTTTGCAAAAAAAGGAAGAAGAAGAAGAAGAAGAAGAAGAAAAAAACCTATTACACTCACACACACAAAACAAAAAACGACAAAAGGTCAATTTATTAACCAACGGTGACCAAATCGATCCAGGCTAAAAACACGTGAAGGTTTAAAGGAGCGGCTTTAAAGATGAATTCCTTTCGTTATCAGATATATTATTTCCTGACCAAACATTGCGTACTTCATACCCTTCCGTAGTGCCATCAGGGACTTTTCAAGTGTCGGTTTTTAATGAAACAATCAGTACCTCGCCATTTTTTTTTTAAAAATCTAAATAAATCAAAGTTCCCCAGCTTCACTTAGCCAAGCCTAGCCAAACCTAGCCAAACAGCATGCCAATTGTCTTGTTACCATCGGGGTTGCTTTTCACACAAGAAAACCAATGAATGACCTTGTTTTCCCATAGGAATTGGTATTCCCATAGGAATTGTACAGCAATCACTTAGCATTGGACCTCATAGTCACTACTATAGGTGAAGTGAACCATTGTGTTCAGATGGCTTCGCGGTGGACTCAGCGGCGGCACCAGACCGTTAATCTGGGGGGGGGGGCAAGAGGGGGAAAAACTTAAATTTAGGGGGGAAAACAAAAGTCTATAATATACTGTATAAGCCTATAATTCACTCTAGAAATAAGATTTTGCACTGTGTGAATGTGACGTGTTGTGCGAACTGCGTGTACAATGGCTGCTTGCGGTTTAGGGCAGACAATGCATGTCTATTTACAGCAAGTTTCCAAGCTTGTGCAGATAAATAAATCCACATTTTATTAACATTGCCGGAGATGGAAAGTGTATTGGGCTTTTTTGATAGTGCCAGCTAATTATGATGGATGAAATCAAGTTTATTATTTACAGCGCAAACAACATTGTAACAAATTGGGTGCAATGGTTTGGGATTAAACTCAATTTCCGCCATCGGGGAAAAACTGGGGGGGGGGGGGGGCAAAAAAACAACAACTGGGGGGGGGGGGCATTTGCCCCCCGTTCCCCCCCCCCGTAGCGCCGCCGCTGGGTGGACTGCAGAGGGGGTATATCAAGGTGCCAAATGAGTGAGACTGTGCCTACCGGACTAGTGGGAAAGACCATTCAAAATAGATTAAGGGATTATGGCTGTCTTTGGTAAACAAACATAGGTGCTAATTCCATGAGTTGCAGAGGCAAAGGGAGAGTAAAGTTGTATAAACTATAAATAGAGACACATGTGGGCTAGTTTCAAAAGAAACGTGGCTATAATTTGTTTCTATTGGTCACAAGGGTCTATATCTAACAGTTTGGGCGATTTAAACGTGATTGTGCTTCTCAAAACATGTATTACACACAGTATCAAAACGTACACTTAAAAAGTCCCTTTTGGTGAGAGTGTGTGAGTTTTTTTTGATGATGACAGGCAGGGATACACATATCATTAATTCTAAGTCTTTTAACTTAATACAATTTGACCCATCTAACAAGGCCTTGTTAACATTGTGTTTTCTGTTAAAGATGAAACTTTTAAAATCTCCAAAATAGTCGAAACAGCAGCTTTAAAATTTGTTCCAATTACTTATTTAAAGGTTGTATACAACGTTGGTAAGATTGAAAACATAAATGTTCACAGATTTGCACATAACTTAAATGGTATAAAGATGGTCATGGTGGTAAACTTCCCTTGAAATAGTTTTGCTTAAAATGCTATAGTTTTTAGGAAATGAGTAAAACAATTAGTCTTTATCGCACGTGTCCAAAACCCGATGTTTGAAAACGGTGAAAACATATAACGGGGTTTTTCACTGTTTTCTCATGACTTCGAAGACTGATTGAGCTTAACATTTCACAGGTTTGTTATTTCATGTACATGTTGGTCATATAAAGTGCGGATACAAGTCTTTGAAAATTACCGATGTTGCACATGCGCTTTAAATGACGGTTCGTCTAGATGGGTTTGAACTAATGGTACGGGCAAGTACGGTCAGGTGGTAACGTTCGTACGTTATACGGATCATCAGACGGATACAAAGAAACTCGCACGACAATGATTTTATTATACAAGGTGAGGGGAGGGGGGGAGGGGAGGGGAGGGGGAGGGGAGGGGAGGGGGAGGGGAGGGGAGGGGAGGGGGAGGGGAGGGGAGGGAGAAGGGGAGGGGAGGGGGAGGGAGAAGTGGAAGGGAGGGGGAGGGGGAGGGGGAGGAGAGAAAGGAGGGGGAGGGAGGGGGGAGGGAGTGGAGGGGAGGGGGAGGGGAGGGAGAAGGGGAGGGGAGGTGAGGGAGAAGGGGAGGGAGAGAGGAGGGAGAAGGGCAGGGGAGGTGAGGGAGAAGGGGAGGCGAGGGGAGGGGGAAGGGGGAGGGGAGGTGAGGGGGAAGGGGAGGGGAGGTGAGGGAGACGGGGAGGGGAGAGGAGGGAGAAGGGCAGGGGAGGTGAGGGAGAAGGGGAGGGGAGGGGAGGGAGAAGGGGGAGGGGAGGTGAGGGGGAAGGGGAGGGGAGGTGAGGGAGAAGGGCAGGGGAGGTGAGGGAGAAGGGGAGGGGAGGGGAGGGAGAAGGGGAGGGGAGGTGAGGGGGAAGGGGAAGGGAGGTGAGGGAGAAGGGGAGGGGGAGAGGAGGGAGAAGGGAGGGGAGGTGAGGGAGAAGGGGAGGGGAGGGGAGGGAGAAGGGGGAGGGGAGGGAGGGGGAGGAGGGGAGGGGAGGTGAGGAAGAAGGGGAGAGGAGGGAGAGGGGAGGGGAGGAGAGGGAGGGAGGGGAAGGGGAGGGGAGGTGAGGGAGAAGGGGAGGGGAGGGGAGGGAGAAGGGGGAGGGGAGGTGAGGGGGAAGGGGAGGGGAGGTGAGGGAGAAGGGGAGAGGAGGGAGGGAGGGAGGAGGGGGAGGGGAGGGTGAGGGGGAAGGGGAGGGGAGGTGAGGGAGAAGGGGGAGGGGAGGTGAGGGGGAAGGGGAGGGGAGGTGAGGGAGAAGGGGAGAGGAGGGGAGGGGAGGGGGAGGGGGAGGGAGAAGGGGAGGGGAGGGGGGAGGGAGAAGGGGAGGGGAGAGGAGGGAGAAGGGAGGGGAGGTGAGGGAGAAGGGGGAGAGGGAGGGGAGGGAGAAGGGAGGGGAGGTGAGGGAGGAAGGGGGGGGGAGGGAGGGAGAAGGGCAGGGGAGAGGAGGGAGAAGGGAGGGGAGGGGAGGGAGAAGGGGGAGGGGAGGTGAGGGGGAAGGGGAGGGAGGTGAGGGAGAAGGGGAGGGGGGAGGAGAGAGGAGGGGGAGGGGGAGAGGGGAGGGGAGGGGGAAGAGGAGGGGAGAGGAGGGGAGGGGGAGGGGGAGGGAGAAGGGGAGGGGAGGTGAGGGAGAAGGGGAGGTAGGGGAGGGGAGGGGGAGGGGGAGGGAGAAGGGGAGGGGAGGTGAGGGAGAAGGGGAGGGGAGGTGAGGGAGAAGGGAAGGGGAGGGGAGAGGGGAGGGGAGGGGAGGAGGAGGAGGGGAGGAGGAGGAGGGGGAGGGGAGGGGAGGGGGGGAGGGAGGGGAGGGGAGGGAGGGGGGAGGGGGAAAGGGGGAGAGGGAGGAGGAGGGGAGGGTGAGGGGATGGGAGGGGAGGGGGAAGGGGGGAGAGGGGAGGAGAGGGGAGGGAGAGGGGAGGGGAGGGGAGGGAGAAGGGGAGGGGAGGTGGAGGGAGAGGGGAGAGTAGGGGAGGGGAGGGGGAGGGGGAGGGAGAGAGGGGAGGGGAGGGGAGGGAGAAGGGAGAGTAGGGGAGGGGAGGGGGAGGGGGAGGGAGAAGGGGAGGGGAGGTGAGGGAAAAGGGGAGGGGAGGTGAGGGGAAGGGGAGGGGAGGGAGAGAGGAGGAGGGGAGAGAGGAGGGGAGGGGGAGGGGAGGGGTGGGAGGGGAGGGGAGGGAGAGAGGAGGGGGAGGGGGAAAGGGGAGAGGGAGGGGGAGGAGGAGGGGAGGGTGAGGGGATGGGAGGGGAGGGGGAAGGGAGGGAGAGGGGGAGGAGAGAGGGAGGGAGAAGGGGAGGGGAGGGGAGGGAGAAGGGGAGGGGGTGAGGGAGAGAGGAGGGTGAGGGGAGGGAGAAGGGGAGGGGAGCGGAGGGAGAAGGGGAGGGGAGGTAGAGAGGAGGGGCAGGGGGGAGGGATGGGAGGGGCAGGGGAGGGAGGGAGGGGAGGGGACGGAAAATGGAGGGGGAGGGGCAGGGGCGGGGGGAGAAGATTAGGAGGGGAGGGGAGGGAGGGAGACGGAGGATGGGAGGGGCAGGGGAGAGAGGTGGGAGAGGGGGGACGGAGGGTGGGGGGGGGGTGGGTCTCACGTAACTTGAAACTTACTCACTCTACTTTACATAACAATCAAAGTGTAGGTACGGTGGGAAAAGAATGTGGAACAATCCAGACTGTTTGTGATATTAAAGTATTTTTTTCATAACAGAAAAATAGTCTTATTCCTAAAGAACCCGTCCAAAAACCACCAAAAAACAAAAATATTTAAAAGTAAATAAAAAAGATACAAAGTAAAAACACAAATTCCAAAAATGCAATAATGTGGTAACTTCTTACGCAAGATTGCGCATTTGTTTCTAACGACTGGGAAAAACCCATTTATCTCATCTCAGAATAACAAACCACAATAAACACATGTTTTAATTAAAAACAACACAACATAACTTAATTTAAAATAAAATGCAAAGTAGAGCATGCTACACAGTACAAAATGGAAACCGGTACTCCCATCAAGCAAATGAACAGCAAGGAACAAGGAGACGAACATTTCAATTGATGATTGCAGCAAAGTTTAAAGGGGCACATTGCTTTCGGATTGGGCGCTTTTGGCTTTTAAAAAAACATTTGTTATGAAATGAGTTTGGTTGGAAAGACAGAATGTAATGATGCACATAAATATCCATCAGAATTGTGTGGTTTTTCCTTTTACTTGATGATTTAAAAACACGGTCCGCCATTTTGTAGAACCCCATTGTTGACTCCACAATATTACGGACCAAGTTAATTCTAGAAAACCACACAATTTCGAGGGATAGTTGTGTGAATCAATAAATTCTACTTTGAAAGCATCTGTCGAACCATTATTCATTTCATAACGAACACTTTTATAGCCCAAAGCGCCCAATCAGTCGGCAATGTGCTCTTATAGTACGCAGTCTGAAAACTGCCACAAGCGCAGCGATTTCAAAAAAGGGTGACGATTCCATCGACACTTCCAAATTGTGAGGTCTTGATACTTAGAGGTCAAGAAAAAAACCTAATAAAATGACCCCCCCCCAAAAAAAAAATAAGAACACAAAAATAGACAAATGAAGAGAACAAATTCCCGGCAAATCATCACAGCGAAGTGGTGACATTGGCAAAACTCTTGAGCAAAGCAGTCGCTGAAAGTAGCAGGGGACCGCCTTAATGGTGAATACACTACGGAAATACTTTTAGTATTTAACTAACTATAAAGTTCACACAAGTACCAATCGTGCAGACAAATAGTTCCTATCTGCTGGTGATATATTATTGTTCGTTGCAAACAAAACAAAACAGCTTGAAGCGTAATCTAATAAAGCCATTGTCTGCAGGAATGAGAAATACTTTTAAAGTCAAAAAGAGGTACGGTTCCTGTGTCTGTTTACACTATTAGTAAACTGATGACGTGGTCGAACTGTCCAGCGGACCGTCTTCCACCAGCCTGAGCAGACTAAAGGAGCGACATCGGAGCTCTGATTTGTGCACCTTCCCGCACGACAACACACACCGCAGCCCGTGGCTCCTTCATGCCGTGATCGATTAGACACTCGGGGTGATGATGAGGCGGCCGTCACGGCCGGTCTTCAGGCAGTATAGTTTGCTCACCGGGCGCTCACAGACTGCGTAGTAACCCTTGTTACATGGACGATCGTCCCAGTCACTGTCTTTGGTCATCGCTGCACAACCGTCTCCACCATTGTTATCTGGTTGGTTTCTTCTCCAGTTCTGAAATACATTTGACTCCCCACTGAGTGGGCAGTGCTGCCACTCCCCCTCCACCTCCAAGTCGTTACAACCAATCCACAAATCTGATGTAAGTGCAAAGAACCCCCGGATATATCTGTTTTCTAAAACTGAGTTCGGCACGGCAAGGGTTGCTCGTAACTCAGCACAAGAGCGATTTGCTTCCAACCATGGCATTTTTTGTGATGTTCCTTTATAACAAGACTCACCAAATAATTGCCACTCGGGAGGGCAAATTGCAGCCAGCAGACGGCCACAGAGTACACCCAGAACGACGAGGAAAATACAAGAGATTTTCATGGTGATAAAACACAGCCCGTTGCCCGCAACGTTTTTTGTGAGTTCGACGCCTGTTTCTCTGTTCATAGAGAAAGCTCTGATTAAACTGACTCTAGTGCTACTGAGGTAAGATTGAATGCTGATCGCTTATATGCAAAAAAGGAAAAAAAACCAACAAAAAAAACCTGTTACACACACACCCACACACACGAAGCGAAAAACGACGAAGGCCATTCCAACGGTGGCCGATTCGATCCAGTCACAAAACACGTGAAGGTTTAAAATGTGGCTTTAAAGATGCGTTCCTTTCGTTATCAGAAATATTAATATTTCCTGGCCAAACATCGCGTACTTTATACCAATCAATTTGATGTATTGTCATTAATTCCGAGTCTTTTAAATTAATATAATTTGACCCATCTAACAAGGCCTTGTTAACATTTTCTGTTTCAAAGATGAAACCTTCAAAATCCCCCAAATAGTCGGAACTGCAGCTTTAAAATTGGTTACTTTTTACCAATTACTTATTTAAATGACGGTTCGTCTAAATGGGTTGAAACTTTATGGTACGAGCAAGTACGGCCAGTTGATAATGACCGTAATTACGTTTTACGGATCATCGGACGGATACAAAAAACCCGAGAAGGCTGTACCTGAAAATACGGTCGGCTAATTTCTACTACTCGCGCGAAAATGACTTTATTATACAAGGTTTGCGCGTGACTTGGAGCGAGTATTATAAGGTTCCAAGCAGTCGAAGATGCATTGTCCGTATTTGGATGTGAGCATTGACATATTAATTTGCACAAGCGAAATAATTAAAAGGGGTGCTGCATGCTTGTGTAACGAGATAAACAAAATCTGACATCGGGAACTGTACACATCAAACGATTTGTTTAAAGGGGTTCGTTCTGATTGGCTGACCGGTGGCCAATCAGAAGAATTAGCAATTTAATGAATATTCATGATTCTTGCAACCTCTTTCAGGTGTGAACAGGGCCCAATTTCATAGAGCTGCTAAGCACATCAATTTGCTTAGCATGAAATTTCTTCCTTGATAAAAACAGGGTTACCAATCAAATTTCCATGTGTTGCATATTGCTTGTTACTGGTATTCAGCTGTTGCTTGCTTATCCTGAAAACCACGTGGAAATTTGGTTGGTAATCCTGTTTTTATCAATGAAGAAATGTCATGCTAAGCAAATTGTTGTGCTTAGCAGCTCTATGAAATTGGGCCAAGGTGGAAGCCGGCAGCCGGCAGGCTGGCCGCGTACTGTACATGTACCGTGGAGGTAGATGGTTGTACATTACGAAAGGTCGTTCTTAGACGTGGCGTTTAAAACTCAGGAAACAATCAACTTATAATCCTCAACAAGGATAAGGAGGGTACACTATAGTCATATCATTATCACAAAATGTGGTCAACAGCTTTTTTATAAGCAGCCAAAGATGCTGACGTCCAGAAAATCGGCAAATTTTCGCAGAGAATCTGTTTTTTAAGCCCACTAAAGAAATAATGTACCCCATTGAATCTTGATCGAGGACACGTAATACTTTTTCGAGGCCACAAAATACTTTCTCGAGGGAATGAAATATTATTATTAAGGGTGCAAAATAAAAGAAACAAAACCTTGTCCCTTTTTTGTGCGCAGGAATATTTTGAGAATGTACAATTCAAATATAACCAATTAGGCCTTCCCATCATTCGCAAATGGGTGCAGACATTCGTAACCGGCCAATGTACTCATGCAATCAATATGAGGACATCCCTTTGTCCCTCTAGCTTAACACTTAGACTTAGCGCACGAAAAAATATAAGGACACAAAAATACAAAGGATTCCCAGGTGAGGACAATATTGTTCCTTTTGGGTTCCTTTAACCTCCATAGACCAATACCGTCACCGCTTTCACGAAGAGCCACATATCATGACAAATAATTGATAATCACAGGAAGGAGTCTTTATCTCAATAGATGCGTTTTGCGTTTTCACGAAGAGCCATCGGCCCCGAAAATGCATTGTAATACGTTGTAACCGAAGGGCGTATAATGTAGCAAAACTCGTTTTTCAGGTTTCACGAAGAGCCACCCATGTTGGTGTGCGCGTGATCACGTAAAAATACGTTATACAGTAGGGTGTTTAAGTAGGTCATCTCTTTGTTTAGGTTTCACAAAGAAACACGTATCTTTTAGTAATTACAATGACAATTACCCAATATAGTTAAAGAATTAAGTTAGTCAATGGAGAGGTTAAACTTATACAGAATCATATGAGAGGTTTTTAACTGCAAACCGTGCTCTTAGTATTGCAGATTTTGCAGTTTTAAGCCAAGCATAGCGTAAAATGTAAATCTCAATTTAAGCATTTGGACATAAGTGGCTCTTTGTTTAAACGGTGACGATATAGACTCTGTGCATGAAAAAAATATGACACCAAAATACAAAGGATGCCAATGTTCCTTTGTATCCGTTCCATTGTTCCTTTTGTGTTCCTTTGTAAATCCAATTGGAAGACAATTCTCATGTTTTTAACGTAATTTAATACAATTTAAATCTTGAACCTTAAATTCATCTTTCTGCTGCGACGCATAGTATGAATGAATGAATTAATGACATAAATCATGGTAATACTTTAATCATGATATTCATCATGCCTGCCTTGTAAAATCTATTAGTCAACATGCAAGGTAATATTTAGCTGTTGGTCTCCCCAAAAATCCACCCCCGAAGTGTTACATCTCTCCTCTGCGTATTACAAGGTTAGCATACACCTCAATTATTTATGAAATCAATTTCGCTCAATTGAAGTTACCGTTACGATGGAAACGACGTTTCTGGCTCCAGGCATTATGCTTCATCGGTTATGGACAATTATTATGAGATCGCCAAGCAGCAATATAGCACAAACTAAACTTTGAGCAAAATTGCAAAATTTCATCGTATATTATTTAATAAGCATTCTGTTTTCGACCATATCTCGTAAGACGCACCATGACCCGATTAATTTTTTGCCGGGAGAGAGAAAAACAAAAGGTTTGTCATGTTTTGTTGCGGGTCGATGAGCATTCTTCAGTAGGAATCTTGCAATGTTCAGCTCAGCTTGAAAATAGACCGCTAAAATGTGTAGTGAAATAGTTTTTCCGTATTTAAAGGCACAGCACACGTTCGGTAATGACTCTGAAAATTAATGGCAATGAAAACTTACTTGGTAAGAAGGACAGCAACTGTGGGTAGTATAATGAATTTTGAGAAACTTTTAACTTCGAAGTACTATCGTTTACGAATAAATATATAACTTTTTATTCCCCAAAGTTTGAATCCGAGAAGCGTTTTGTCAGAAACGCTTCTCAGACTGTGTATTCCTATGGGGAATATTCTTCCTGCGTGGAAATGTTCGCTCCGGTTTTTCGGTGATATCTCAACAACGCGACCACCTTTTGAAATGAAATTTTCACAGGTTAGTTTTAATTATTAACACAATCAGTAGGCTCCAATTACCAAACGTGTACTGTGCATTTAAGTGCATTTAGCTGCAATTCGTGTTTATTTATTTATTTCTTGTTTATCCTGGGTAATCCGTTTAGTGAGAAAAAAACCTCACAGATCTCCAACGGATCCCAGTTTATATAAACAATAAAGACTGAAGTGCATTGAATATACAAGAATAAAAGGTTACAGGGGACAAAAACAAAGCGAATACATTACACAATCATTAACAGAAAGAAAACCAGAATGGAGTAATACAAAAATTGTCAGCGGAAAATGGGATTAACTGAGCTGTTTGAGTTGATTTTAAAAATTGAATAAGATCTGTTGCCTGCAGAGATTTCAGATTTATAGGCGGCAAGTTGTTCCAAGCCTGGGCACCCCCAACCTCGTCCCCATGGTTTACTTTATTTCCAACCATGTTTACAATAGTAAACCCTGGGAGGGAAACTCCTAACTTGGACCCTGATTGGACAACGACTTTACAATATTAGCATATGTTCCATATTCATAGTTTTTAGAAGAATTACATCGTACACTTATTAAATCTTGTACCGGACCACGAGACTTTGACGAAGATGTGAATTTCGAAAAGCAGCCAGACTATCTCTAATTTGCATACGTATCCAAAATGTTTGGATATGCAAATGATCCAATACCAGGGTGAGAGAGCGGTCAACCTCGTACTGCTCGACACACCTTGGGGACGAGGTTGGGGCACCCCTGAAACTAAAGGCTCTTCTTCCACTATCCGTTCTAGGGGGCGAAAGGACCACACAACATTGCTATTCCCTGGTACGGTGACAGTGTCATTCACTGACTGGAACAACAACATTGCCAAGATAACTTGGAACATTGCCTTTTAAATACTTGAAAACCAAGGTATTTAATACATGATTGAATGACTCTTCGTTTTTGTAGACTTTTCCAACCCAGTTCACTACGTACAGCTGAAGCTGATGATCTAGACGGGTCCTAAAGAATGGTCCGTTCTGCTCTGTTCAAAAGAACATCAAGCCTGTGTAACAGGGTTTTTTGAAGCATTGCTCAATATTAAAGATCACAATAATCAAACTGAGGGAAAAGCAAAGAGTTCACAGGCTGAGAAGACTACCAGTGGTGCACAAGACATTTAACTCGGTGATGGTGACTCGGAGAACTCTTACAAAAGACACAACTACTTAAAAAAGGCGGAAATATGGTAAAAGTAGGAGCTATTTAAAAATGGCTGCCTGCAGTAGAACGGTGCCCTTAATGAAAAAAATCTCCTAGCTTCAGTACCAGTTTTAAAGTCGACTTGTGAGATAAGTTACCTCGTTATCTAGAGAA
The DNA here is from genome assembly GCA_032158295.1 of Pycnopodia helianthoides. Taxonomy (NCBI): domain Eukaryota; kingdom Metazoa; phylum Echinodermata; class Asteroidea; order Forcipulatida; family Asteriidae; genus Pycnopodia; species Pycnopodia helianthoides. Next base: position 6,076,868 of record CM063262.1, read on the forward strand.
GTGGTGTGGCACATCTCGAGCTCCGTAGAAATGTACGAAACCACTGTTCTATTTATAAATTCACAGTCGGCAAATTCCGGTTTTATGTGCTCGCAAAAAGAAAAGACCCCCCTAAAAAAAAAAAAAGATGAAGAAGAAGAAAAAAAGAAGAAAACAAAATCCCTCATAAATAATGATTTATAACATTTGACTTACCTGCCGAGTCATCCCTTGAGGTACTCGTCTCGGCTGGTTCAAGCAGGTCACAACTGGCCTCGACCGGCCACTCGAAACCAATCCGGGCCATAGCGTCATCGCACGCACTCTTCACACGGTGGCACAGCTCCCGGGACGGGCGCGTGTTGTTCTCGGCAGGCGAGGAGGAGGAGGAGGAGCACTCCGGGGAGTAAAGGGCGCAGACGACCCGACGGAGGTCGGAGGAGCAGTTGGTCCGGAGGAGTGGCGAGAAGCGATAGGACGCCAGCTCCGCTTTGTACTCCGTGGTGTGCCCGAGTAGATTCGGCAGACGCATCCTGCCCGTCTCGGATTGCGCAGCGCAGGAGAAAAGCGTCATATCGACACATCGATCTGTGTGTGAGTGGAGAGAAGAACCTATAGTCACAGTAGTGCAGTGTGATCATCTGGGCTGTTTAAAGGCCCTGACACTATTGGCAAAATTGAAAAACACGAATGTTCACAGATTCGCATATAACTTACATGATTTAAAGTAAGTAATGGTAGAAAGGGTTCTCTAAATGTATGCCTAAAATGCTATCGTTTCTGAGAAATGAGTAAACAAATAGTTTTTATCACGCGTGATAAAAACTCGATGTTTGAAAAAACAGAAAACACATAAGTTCTCTTTTTTCACTATTTTCTCGTGACCTCGATGACCAATTGAGCTCAAACTTTCACAGGTTTGTTTGTTCATGCATATGTTGAATCACACAAAACATGAACACTGTCTGCGACTATTTTTTCAGCTCTACCAATCCTGTATAATACCTTTAAAGATCAATTAAAGACTTCGTGCAAAACAATTGCAGAGTCTTTCTAAAGTTCATTTATTATTTATTATATATTTCTGTTTAATAAGGAAACCAAGTATGCCTTGTACTTTATCACAGTAGCTCGCAAGCTTGAGAGGAAAATGGGAAACAAGGGTGCTTGCAGTGTGAACTAGAAACACCGGGGTTAACCCCTACTCTTCCACGATAAGTATTCTGGTATCTTTTACGTGCACTATTGATCCTAGTACATGGGACATACAAAGCAGCTATGGTGAAGTATCTTGCTCGACGACACTAGTGCCACGACTGGGACAAGAACCCGTACACTGCTGATCAGAAACACCAAAGCTTGGGTTCGTTGGTCTTAACCGCTCGGCCCAAAAACATTTAGCCTTCGAGAAAGACTTTCTGGAGGGTCTAAGCGAAAAGCCATTTTGCATTTAACACCACAGTTCAGTTTGGCTAGTAATCAGTTTGCAACATGATCTATTTTTCATTGATGTTTCACCCACTAGTAGTTCTTTGAGTAGACATCTTTTAAAGTCAACGGGGAAAAAAACCTTTCAGGTCTTCACCTTGGCTCATACATCTGGTTTCAACCTTATGTGGACACACTTTATTAGACTGATCAATTGCAGTTTATCCATTTGGTAAAAAAGGCTTTGGTATTCAAAATGCAATGGTTTCATTGGGCGACGCACTTGAAATAATTCTCGAGACAGCTGGTACTCCTGTTAAAAGCGTACAATGCCCATTGAAGACACCAAGGAAAAGGTTAAAGGTACATCTCCTGAGAACTCGTTCAGTATGTCATGGATTCTTTGGATGGTCCGTATCTGGCTGACAATGCATGCTCACCTTGTGCTGCTTTGAACGATACGCTCTTGTGATCTCCGGGCACCTTGCATGAATATGCACCACCATGCAACGGGGGTTCGTCCATATTAAATCGAAGCATCGTTAATGATGGGGATAGCTGGATGACGACACCGTCCCTGCCGGTGGGGGAAACTGGGCAAAAAAACAACAGCAACAACAACAAAAACAAACAAACAAACAAACAAACAAACAAAAAACATTGGTTTATGAGTTGCAGTTTGTGCTAAAATTTTAACCCGGGGTTTGAATCTTACCTAAGGTTAGTATACCATGAGGATCAGCTGATCCTACCTGACGGAGAGGGCCAAATTTGTTTTTATAGAGCTGCTTTAAGCTTAAATGATTTATGAGAGGAAACCGAGTCTAGTAGAGTCTCGACGTTTCGCTCTGCTCGTCTGCAGGAGATTAGTTCTAACATCTAACACAACAATATTGATAATATTAATAATAAACAAAGTTGTTTTAAAAGGGAGCTCTTCTAACGACTACAAGCTGAAAAGAATAGTTTAGTTTCACCAAAATGCTTTTTGAAAACTAGAGAATGATAATAGAGAAATATTTCAAAGGAACTACAAATGGAACTTTTAAAACTAAAAATTAAAACGTGACAAAAATGTGTATCATCCTTATATTGGTTTTGCATGAATGACTTCTCACCTTCTTCATCCAATGACGTCACCTGGATGAGTTTCCCGTCCGCTGAGAAGAACTCTGGGTTGGACGCTGGTGGCGCTTCACCGTCAGCCATGCAGAAAATTTCGGTATACTCATTGGAAAAGTGCGTAACCGAAACGGTGATGTCTGAAAAATGGCGGGAAAGGAAAAAAGAGAAGATTGAAATACGAAGTAGAAAACAAATAAATAAATCAGAATCTGTTTCAGTAAGCTTTCTTCGAAACACGAATTCTTGTTACTTTTTGAAAATGACCGATCAACCTCGATCCCCCAAAACAAACCACAACTCAACCCAACCAAAACCAAAAACTCCTACAATTCTCAACCCTAACGCCCCACCAGAAAAACAGACAAACACTCCCAACATTTTCAGGGAGCATCCCACTATTAGAAACGTAAACGAAGTGATATTCAAAAAGTTATAAATTGTTAGAAGTCTCTCAGTCGTTTTTAATAAATACACAAAAGATAAGTTGTCAGAATTGCAAGTGATTTGTCTTGTGACAACTTTGCTTAGCAGTTAGGATTATTACACACTTCGGATCAACCTGAGCTCTTTGTGAAATCGAGCCTTGGTTTCTCCCGAGCTTCTCCATTCACAAAGAAATAGAACTGGGTCATTCCGTGCCAACTCACCTGAAATTCAGAAAAGTTTGGCAGGCTCCGTCTCAGATTTCGCTAATTTTTTTTAAAAACAATCCCCTGTGGGTGCCTTGAACACACACAAAATTTTAGAGTCCTACTCCTTGGCATTTCTGAGATACGACCCCCCAAAAATTAAGCCCCGCCCCTTCAAATTGATATTTTGTGTTTTTGAGCATTTTTAAAGGTCTATATCTACAAATGGAGAGAAGATATGTAGCTACAAATTAATTTACAGGGTATCTGGTATCCCATCAACTATAATCTACTGTCAAAAATTGCACAGCTCATTTGCATATCAAGGTTAGGTCTTTAAAAACCTACATTTTGGCATGCGCAATGACTTTTTGTCATTTTTGAGACCCCTAGTGCCTATGTGAAATGTCCGATTGCTTTTATATTTCATTTGGGCATAAACTAGGTGCATATGTGTGACATATTATGAGGATAGACCAATCACACCTATGATGGGTATTTGGCAGGGGTCTTTATATGCGTCCAACTTAAAAAATGCCAAAAAACGCCGTTTTCAAGTGGTTTTTTGACAACGTGGGACATTACTGACAGATTTACCAATTTATTCCTATATACCTTGTACCCAGTCTAGTTATGTAAAAAAAAAAAATGGTTTTTGTACTCCTTCATGGTCAGATTTTTATTTAAGTACACCTACAAGTGCAAAATACTAGGTGTACTTAAATAAAAGTAGGATCGCGTAGGATGTCCACCTTTTCCCATTGAAGCTCTGTAAAATAATTATGGCCTTTATAGGGGGAAATCTTGGTGGCGCACTTTATTATAGTGAATCTCTCGTGTTTATGATTTTACCTGGCTTGCCATTTCCGTATTCGCATGAAGGGCCTTTCCTTAGGGCAAATCTTTCACACCTTAAGAAGTGCCATAAACCGTTTCCTCTCGGCTGCAGCTTCTCGCGGCACTCTGTACGCACACGGTCGCACAGCTCGTAGCACGGACGAGGGGATCGATTTCGGTGCACCATGCATCTACGAACACGGCAGAAAGAAAATGAGAGTGTGTAGTATTGTTTGTGAATGATTCGTCTCTTTCGAAGAAATAGTGTAAGGGTCAGTCCACGAACGTTGAACACGGTGTCCCATAGGAGTTTGTGCATGACCTATGGGAATTTTTTTTTCCACCACCCCTCCTGACCAAATTGACGACCCCTGTTGATAATTGACACCCCTCCTAAAACGTGTGTATTGGTACACTGCAGGATATCAAGGAGTATCACGGGGTTGGGATCTACCATTTTGAAATGGTTATGTTTTTCTTGATATGTGTCAGTGCTCTGTGGTTGGGTGCATCGCTGCAAGGTTTTAAATCGTTAACCTTATCAGAAGAAGCAGGAAGTAAACGAGAAAGTATATTTAGCTATTGCAAACTGCTAACCAACCAAAAGGACCTGTGGTATAAACACACACAACAGTGGCCTGACTAAGCAAGAAGTATTGACACCAGTTTTAAAGAGGAGCTCCGCGGTCAAATTCAGTTTGGTGATCCACTCATTTTCTAGTATATGGAGCCTTACGGGGAGCCAGTAACTATAGTGGAACTTTCATTCACTTGTGTTATTCGTGGGGGTACTTGCACACGGAAGGGAAAGACCACCCAGGTTGCTTGTACATGTTTTAGGAATTTGTCGCAATATTTGACAATATTGGTAACGTATATCCTAGCAGAAAAAGTGCATCTCTACCTTGGTGCCACCAGGCCGCACACAAGCTCCTTGAGTAACGGAGAGCAGTCGGTCTCCATAAGCCGTTCCAACTCGTCGTCCAGCCCAACGATTAGCGGAGGGTCTACGGCGGAGTAGTAAAGGCCGCGGCACATTGGCCTATCGGAGGGACGGCAATGTCCCGGCAGGTTAGCTGTGAAGTGCAAAACAAATTAAACTAAAGTGTTAACTAAATATGCATTTGCAGGACAGCAATAATTGTGGGTCCTGCAAGGCAGGAGGGAAATGGGACGTCCAAGAAAACCATGTGGAGGCGGGCTGTTAAGAAAAGAAAGGAAAAGGCTAGGAATGAAGGCAACTTGGTGGCCCAAGACAGAGCAAACTCGGCAAGAAGGAGATAGGTGAGGTGAGGTGAAATAGTAGTCAATTGGGAGGCTCATCTTCCCTACTCGCTGCTGAGAAGCTGATTTGCGACGCGGCTACAATGCGTTTGAGCCGCATGCATGGATGGGGCGCCTTTGGCAGCCAGCCACATCGACCCCACAATTGAAAAAAAAAAAAAAATTACAAAGAAGCACAGTAAGAGATAAACTTTGCTTTATTTTCTTTTAGTGAGAGGAAAACCCGAGGGACTGGAGAATCAATTTAGTGAGAGGAAAACCCGAGGGACTGGAGAATCAAGCCGCCATCTAAAAAGTAAAACGATGACGCAACAATGGAAAACGCACAGCTATGTACGCGTGGTGCACAACATGGGCCAATGAGTAATTAAAACTTCTTTCGACAGTATTAATATTATAATGTGTTCTTATATTGCGCTTTTTAAACCCCTTGAGACGTATCAACGCGCTTTTTATTTGCTTTTCAACAGGATAAGTAGAGCTATGATTTGAATTATGAGAACCATTTATGTGACACCTTCTTATGGGTTTACAGGGTGCTGTTTCGCATTCAACAGCCAATAACAGAAACACCGGGGCCAACCCTTTCTCTCAGAGATAGGTGTAACTGTGTGCTTATACGTGATTACACACCACACGGGACCGATGGCTTTTATACGTCCCATCCGAAGGATGAAGCAATAATGATTAAGCGTCTTTCTTAAGGAAACAAGTGTCACAACCGGGACTCGAACCCACGCTGTGCTGATCAGAAACAACAGAGCTTTATAGTCCAGTGGACTTGACTGCTCGGCCACGACACGCCGCAACTAGTCGAGGGCACCCTACTCAAATGACGTCATGTGCATAAGGTCTGTAGAGCAACATAGGAAGGAACCCACACGTTTCGAAAAAGGTTTATTCTAAAGCAACGGTGATTGAAATAATATGGAGAATTGCACTGAACCCAAGGAAATCATATCTGTAACACATTGTCAATTCAAAGAACCCTATACTCACCGCCGATATATCCTTGCATCCATTGGGATGTGGGTGGACCGACCCCAAATTTATTGAACGGGATCATTACTACCTGATGCCCGTCTGTGTGGTCAGGTTTTAAGTACACCTGTAAAAAAGAAAAGGGTAGATATCAACGGAACGAAAACAAACCAGACTGAGTGGTTAACCATAACCACAACCATAACCACAACCATAACCACAACCATAACCACAACCATAGCCACAGCCATAACCACAACCATAACCACAACCATAACCACAACCATAACCACAACCATAATCACAATCACAACCATAACCACAACCATAACCACAACCATAACCACAACCATAGCCACAACCATAACCACAACCATAACCACAACCATAACCACAACCATAACCACAACCATAACCACAACCATAGCCACAGCCATAACCAAAACCACGACCACGACCACAACCACAACCACAACCACAACCTCAACCTTAACCATTACCATAACCATAACCATAACCAACACAACTGCAACATATTGAAAACAAATCAGACTAAGTATGGTTAACCATAACCACAACCATAATCACAAACACAACCAAAACCATATCCTTAACCATAACCACAACCATAACCACAACTACAACCCTAACCACAATTGTAATCATTACAACAACCATTATTACCGTTACGACCTGATCATGACCTCACCCACAACCACAACCTTAAACCCTATCCTTACCTGCTGTTCCTTTAAAATATCCAGACCAGTCAGGTGCTGAGTCTTTCGTTCACCAGTCCGAGGGTGGAGCAAGCGCAGCATCACCCCGGAAGACGGGGTCGTGAAATCAATCACATAATGAGTGACGTTGACACGGTTCGCGTGAATGATATCAACTTTGTCCTCTGGTCTACTAATCTCTTGAATAATGAAACATTAAGTTAATAACAAAAAGTTTAAAGGTGATGCATACATTTGGTAATTAGAGCCTACTGATTGTGTTAATCCTTTAAAAATGTAGGTACATACAATAAAAACTAACCTGTGCGAGTTTTTGAGATATCACCGAAAAACCGGAGCGAATATTTCCACGCTGGAAGAATATTCCCCACAGGAATACACAGTCTGAAACGCTTCTCAGATTCAAATTTTGGGGAATAAAAAGTGACGTATTTTCCTAACCGATAGTACTTCGAAGTTAAAGGTTTCTCAAAATTCATGATTGCTACCCGCCCAACGCTGATGTACTTCTGAACAAGTAAGTTTTTATTGCCATTGTTTGTCAGAGTCATATTATCAAATGTGTCTGTGCCTATAATAAGAACACATTTAAAGCCATGGCCATTTTGCCGAGGCCCTACGATCAACGTGTCAGATGAAATCTTTTGTTTCTCTCTCTAAACTCAACTATGGTCATGGCTTGGAACAGACATTCAACGTATTCTATTTTAAAATTGTTCGGGGTTGAACAAAGAAAAATTGACTAGAGCGGGATTTTAACCAACGACCTCCGGATTAACGTACCGGCGTTCTACCAACTGAGCTATCTAGCCCTATGTTGGCGGTCTCCCTATTTTAAAATTATATAATAATTATAATTATAAGGTTCTTCAAAGTTACGGAATAACAATTTGGAAACTAGCATAACTTTATTTGTTGATGCAGTTGAAAACGGAAAAAAAGATATTAATAATTATATATGTAATTTTTTGAATAGTCGATAAAAAACGTTTGCATTTATTTAAAGGTATTATACAGGATTGGTAAAGCTGACATAATAGTCGCAGAAAATGTTCATGTTTTTTTGTGATCAACCATACATGAAATAACAAGCGTGTTAAAATGTTGGGCTTTTTTTTTTATTGTGTTTCAGGAGAAAATAGTGAAAAACGTGCACAATTTTCAGCATGTGAACGCATTGTCCTTACTAAATTTTGGTTGTAACAACCGAAATCAGCTGTTGCGTTTGAAAAAGGTTTTGAGATCAATTTTGGGTGTTTCACAAAAATAATGGTGTTTTGGGTGTTTCACAAAAATAATGGTTCTAGTGACCTTTCTGACTAAAATAACTTTTTTCCCCTCTTTACCAATCCTGTGAAGTACCTTTGATTTATATTTTTCTCCGGAAGATTCCGGTATGGGTCAAGTCCCCCCCCCGGAGATTCTGTCCCCCATACGGTGAATTTGGTACAAATTGTGATAGCGCCCTCTTTTGAATCCTCCTCCTTTGCACAGCCATGTTAACTCCCCACAGCGGGGGACAGAATATCAGAGGGACAGCTTTCCCCATGACACCGGCACGGTTTACGTGGTACGCACCTCTCTCGCAATAAAACTCGATGAAATTATCATGACACAACATGACCGGGGGTATCTTCTCAAAAAGTGTTTGTGATTCGCTCCAGCAGCTGTTCCACACGCCCAGGCACACAGTCCGACACGGTCTTCTGAGACTAAGGAGAGCCGAGCAAATAAAAGGCTGAATATCCTTGGAGCAGCCCGAGTTCAAGAGTGGGGCGAGTCGCTCCAACTCGGCGCTGACCAACTCTATGGATGTTAGTTCAAAGTAGTGCGGGAGGTCCGCATCCCTGAATCCGAGCGCTCTGCACCGTTGATAATATGTGGCGGACGAACACCCGGCCCCTCCACAAGTGGTACCCGTGTTGGATTGGTAACTCCGCACAAGTGACCAATCTTCCATTACATTGAATTCGGAATCTAAAATGATTGAAAGGTCTCACAAATTAAAAAACAACCAAACATTCCAATATGTTTCGAAATGTTTCCTTTGTGACAAAAGTTCGGAGTTGGTATTCATCGAAAGATAAATTGATTACTTTCCGTCTGAGACGAGTGATACCAATTTGACTGAAAATACCACTGGAGTCACAAGTTCGTCCACCAGACTCTAACATGTTCTCGGTGGTGGAATTGCCCTGATTGGTGGGTGCGTCGAGGGGCCTGACCCATTTATGAGTCCGTATGACGCGGAGTCTGTTTCAAAAGGACCCACTAGGATGGCGTCAAAATGACGCAGAATTCGAGTCTAAATCCCATTTTAAAAACCATTTCCCGGGTCAGCCTGATGGCCTAGTCTTATTAAATAACAACGTTCCTCCACGATGAATACAACATTAAGAATGTCGATTGACTTTACCTGAAGACAAACATCGAGGGTAGGCCGATATCGACGATGCCAGCAGCGGGCATTCTATCACTTCGGCCGGTAGCTCCATGTTGAACACTTCTAGGGTAGATCGACATGAGTAAGAAAGACTTGATTCGCACAAGGATCTGCACGGTGGGATCGGAATGGCTACGTCATCGATCACCTGCAGAGGAGGCAAGAATAATAATATTTCGAATTCGGCACCCGATTTGACCAGCCACTTTCAGTTAAGAAAGGCTTTTAAAGACACAGTACACGTTTGGTAAATTGGAGCCTACTGATTGTGTTAATCCTTTATAATGTAGGTACACACAATAAAACTAACCTGTGAAAATTTCACTTCAAAAGGTGGTCGCGTTTTTGAGATATCACCGAAAAACCGGAGCGAACATTTCCACGTAGGAAGAATATATCCCATAGGATTACACAGTCTGAGAAGCGAGATTCAAATTTTGGGGAATAAAAAGTGTTATATTTTCCATAACCGATAGTACTTCGAAGTTAAAAGTTTCTCAAAATTCATTATACTACCCAAAGCTGCTGTCCTTCTCACCAAGTAAGTTTGTATTGCCATTAATTTTTAGAGTACTGTGCCTTTAAGCAAAACGCGTGAAGTATCAAACACCCATGATACCGTTCCCGCTCTAAATAAGCCATTTGCGAGTTTGATTTGAATAACGTCTGGTGACAATGACTTGGTGATCCACAAGTTACCCCTTAAATTTGAATTTGGTCCCGAGGCACAAACCGTGGCTTCGCAATGGGCCTTCGTGCCAAATACTAAAAAGCAGCCCAGGGCAAATTTCACAAGCTCGTAACACTATGAAAATCTTTGTTGTGAAACCACCGTGAAATTTCAGTGAAATGCAGGATTTGGCTATAATTTAAGGAATTATTTCTCTTTCACCATGCTGTAAGGGAATTGGATTCACTTAAATCACCTTGAAAAAAAGAGTCTCCAGACTATTTACTGTGATTTCAGAAAATGCTCTCAATCCATGCCTAGAACTCTTTAATTTGTGAATAACATTTTCAACAGTGCAGCATAGTAAAAACAACGTAAAATACTTAGGCTCAGGCAAAAGAACTGAAAGAAGGTGAGAAGGGGGAATCGACAATTTCAAGGAGAAAAGTGGATTTTCACTCCATTTTCAAAACGAAAATGTTCATAGTGTAAGCAGACGTTTTCTGCTACGGAGCGGCGGTTAGCAGAATTTCTATTTCAAAAAACACTGCTAACCGTAGCAAGTAAAAAGCACATCAAACTTGCTCGGGACTTCTGAATTAGCTGAGAGAGAGAGAGAGAGAGAGAGAGAGAGAGAGAGGAGAGAGGAGAGAGAGAGAGAGAGAGAGAAGGAGAGAGAGAGAGAGAGAACGCATTAGTGCAAATCGATTGTGAACGCAGACAAGCGCTGTCAAATCTTCTCGATCGAAATACACTTTTGCTTGGGCATGTTTTGCTGCTACAGTAAAGCTCAATGCGCTTTTTGAATTACCTTGCAAGGCGGATAATACACGGCACATAGGTAGACTCTCAGAGAGGGTGGACATGCATCCATGGACATGAACACGCTGTACTTATGCAGTTCAGCCGCCGCCTCGCTTCGGTTCCGATGACCCATCGTGTTTGGGAAAATGGCACTGCTGTAGGGCGCCCCCTTGCAGATATTGTCATCTAGTATTGACTCGCATTGTCGTTGGGATCAGGTCTTTGTTGTGGACGAGAGGTAGTGGTCTGTTTGTGGTTTTGACTTTCAACAACAGGCCTCTCAGTTATTATGTCGTCTGTTCAACAAAAGGAGAAAAAAGCCAATTACGAAACATTCATAAAAACGATTAACATAATTTCATCATCATTTTAGGTTTTCTCTTTGTTTGTAGTGAAGGAATTTAATTATACCAATGCACGCATAACGCTTCAACCCTGCAGTGATGGCCGGAGGGTTTTGAACAGCAATGGTAAGAACTTGTGTTTTTTAAGGGTGTCTACACAACAATTTTGGTTCATACACACCTTGGATGAATTCCACACACGCGCTTCTACTACCGCTGTCGGAATCAACAAACTGAGAACAGTTAAGACTCTGCGGCCAGGAGAGACCCGTTGAAGAGAAGGCCTCCGAGCATGCGTCCCTGACAAGCTCGCAAGACGAAAGGCACGCGTAGATGCCGGTGCTCACTCGCCCGGAACAGATGGGGAAATACAGCAGGCACAGGAACGTGTGGATGTGGGGCGAGCATCGGATCCGGACGAACGGGAGCAGCTCGTTCATGGATGTCAGCGCCTCCAGTTGGGTCGTGTGACCGAAAAAGTTCGGAAATCTGGTCGTGTTACAAACGATTGATTGGCATAGGTCGGGCGATGTGGACTGACACTGTGGTTGGTCGGTTGAGCAAGTGCGCAGCTGACCAGGAATGCTGCAATAACAATACAAACGGTTAATCGGTAAACTAGGTAAACAAAACATCTATGGATTCTTTCCTGTTATATTCATGTGACAACACCGACATGGCAACCCTTTGACCCCGAAAAGTAGAAAGACCGAGTTGCCCATAAACAGCAAATACTCCGAAAAGTAGATAATCCGACTTTTGAAGGACTTTATGTTGAACTGTTTTGATGTCCGTCTTGATTACGTACAGACAGTCTATTCACTGCAGTCTTACAGATATATACATGAATAATCACCGGTTTATATTTTTCAGAAAAAAATAAAATAAAAAATTGATGGATTTTTTGGGAAAAAAATTCAAAATAAAGGAGACAAAATTTGTAAATGTTTTGTGAATTGTTTTTCTTCAAAATAAGGCCTTCGAGTATTTTTAATTTTACTTTCAATATTATTTTGACTTGATGAGGTTCGGTAAAGTATAATAACGTGACTCTACATGAACACAAATACGAACACACGTACATTGTCAGTGTTTTATATTTTTCAAAAAATAAAAATGAAGAAATTGACAATTCTTTTGAAAGAAATTCTATAAAAAGAAGACAAAAATCCAAAATGTTTTGCCTCCCCCCAAAAATTAAAAGCAAGGTCGTCAAAAATTTATAATTTTACTTTCACAATTTTTATGACCAGATGAGGTTCGCTACAATATAAAAAGATGACGTACACATGGTTTTTAGGCATTGTAAAACTGTTGCGTTAGAGTCGGCTGTCATTTACCAACCTGTCAAAAGTTTTTAGAGTAATTTGTGGTCAAGATGGCCGCGAAACGACGATTGGGTGCTGCCACTACACTCGACAGAATTTTTTGACGACGACGAAGAAGATGTAGATGGTTCAGACTACGGGAGATCAAGTGAGTTTGAAAGCGAAAGTGATGATGATGTTTTCGATGATGAGCATGACCCGAGGACAAGGAGGATAATTCTGAATCTGATTCAAGCTTGCACTCAGGTTCATCGACAATGGACAACAACAACAAATTGTCCCGTTTCCGTGGATACGCGAACCAAACAATATTGGTTTCAATTGATATATTGACCATATTGATGTATACATGTTAGTAACGTTTATTCAACTATACAAACATGTGTACACACATACAATACACTAATGTAAAGTTGAAGTCTCAAGATATGCTAAAATATGCTAATGTGTGTGAATAATTCAGGGCCAGCAGGTTGATGCACATAAATGATTAGGGATCAAAGGGTTTTAATTATCCCCCGAAAAATAAAATAAAACAAAAATAAAAACACCGTGTCAGTGTTATTATAGTAGACACGTAGAAACATCAATTTAACGCTGGAGTTTTTGCGGTGTAAGATTGTGATTGAGATCCCTACCAACAATTCAAACCCATGTAAACGGTTAACAGGTTAAAGGGGTACTGTCGTCGTGATCATAGTCTGCTTGTGGCTGGACATCGAAACACGAACTCTCACCTAGTTACTCTACACGCGCGCACAGCCATTGTTTACGTAGTTTTTAAGCGCGCGCACATTGCCCAGAACAAAGGATTTACCTGGTGAGTCTCCTGCCACCTAGCGTCCCAAAAGACCCCCATTGACCTTTTATTTTTCATGTCAGAGTGACCCGTGGCCCATGATCATCTGGAATTTGGTGGGAACCTGCTCTGAATGTTGGTTGCTGGTACTTAATGGTACGTCTTATCAGTGGCATAACTAGTTTGGGGGGAGGGGGGGGGCAGGGGGCTGGAGCCACCCCTGCTTAGAACCCTCTCCCCCGAATGAGATCGACAAATGCACAACTAAATGATTCAATACATTAAACAGCCCCCACCGCAAGTCTTTCCACTGGGAAGTAACACCCACCCCCCCCCCCAAAAAAACATAGTTGTATCCTTTTCACTGACGTAAATCTTGATTCATCTTTACATCTTATAATAAATTGACTAGCTGTTTACGTTAGGGTTTATGTTGAATTAGTAATCATTTGAAATAGTAACGACTCTCGACTCTAAACAAACGTGCCTCACCGGGGCAATTACCATGCTTTCTTTTGTACCTGGTGATATTATGTAAACACTTGCGCAAACAGTTGGGAGTACCGCAGGGAAATCAGCAGTATGTGCGCAGGGAGGCGCCAGAAATATACATTACATTCGCTTGTGGTTCACCGTGGTGCACACAGCTCAGTTTTAAGCACTCCTGGGTTCCAGCATTGTTCCACGCCGAGCAATCGTCATGAACCTCTGCTGAGATATCAAACTATCTTAATTGAAACTCGAAACAGTTTCAAAGACTCAAGAATTGCATTATTGTTCCACGACGAAAAAAAACAATCATCATCAACTTTTGCTGAAATATCTAACTATCTTAATCAAATCTCGAAACAGTTGGAGAACAATTCGGAGTTTCCTTGTCACTAATTGCAGCGAATCGAAACCCGCTCAGATCACCATGAAGCTCGTGTGGTTTAATTTCATCCTCACTGCCGCGTTTGTCTGCGGCGAGTTGTGTAAGCCTGGTGAAGTGAACTACGGGAGATCCTGTTATGAGTTACTGCCGGAGAAGATGAACTGGGAAGACGGTCTTAAGGAGTGCTCCGAAAAGGGCGGTGGCTTAGCGATACCTGACACTTTGGAGGAGAACGGGTTTATACGGGAGACTTTCAGAAAAAATCCCGAGATTTGGATCGGCTGCAAGTATCAAAACGGCAACTGGGTGCAGTTGGGTAAAGAGGGCCATAAGTGCAGTTACTATAACTGGAAGTCAGGTGAGCCAAATAATTTGGGATCTGAACACTGTTCACACATGTGGAAGAATGAAGATTCCTGGAATTATGTATCATGCAGCAAGGATTACTCTGTGGTCTGTGAGCGTTCTATTGCCCCTCAGACTTACTGCCTGACAGCTGATGCCACCGGCCGCTTCACATACTCTTGTCTCAACGGTCATGTCATCAAGGAGTTACCGATCAAGGGAGTCCTCGCCTGTGGATCGGCGTGCCGGGCTGAGCCTGGATGCCTCTCCTTCAACGTGCGTCATGCTAGCCGGGACGGGAAACAGACCTGCCAGCTGAACGGCAAACTACGCCAAGACGTGACAGAAGACCAATTTCCAGATGAACGCAACTGCTACTACTTTGAGATATAGATTTTCATCCTCACATTTGATGTAAAACGTTTTCTAAAGTTACTACAGACAGGCTGTTCAAGTAAGCCGTTTAACTTTTGCATGGGACGCGATCCCTTAAAGGAAGATTACAGAATTGTTTTTTGCTAACAAAGCAGTTGCTGGCAGTGTAAGCACTTTATGTAATCCACCATATACATAAACTGGCAAACCTGTAGAAGTTTGAGATCGATCGGCTATCTGGGTCACGAGAAAATAGTGAAAAACCGATTACACATTTGCATGAAATCATATAGATTCAACAAAAAGAATAAAACGCTCACTGAGCGATAAACTCCAATCGGAGAATTAGTTTGTTCATTTCTCATCAACTATGGCATTTCAGACAGTAATATTTCAAGGGATGTTTTCTACTATCATCATCATTAGACCGTGTAAGTTTTATGTAAATCTGTGATCAAAAGTATATTTTACAATTACCAATTCTGTAATGTTCCTTTAAACATAACTAACTGCTTACTTGCTAGAACCAGAATGAGCTTCTGAAATTAAGAACCCTCTAATTGCTATGGCTACATTTATAGTGGTGAGTGTGATTGTTTATGAACATTTTCAGTTAAGCTAATAATATCAGCACATTATTGTAAAGGTTGCCAATGTAATTAGTTACCATTGGGTGATATCCAGCCATGTAACTGTCTATAGACTGCGCAAGTCCCGTGCGTTGGGACCCGTTAAAGTGCGCGGGTTTGTTTCCTTCACGCGTTATAAGCAATGTACGTGAGACCCATTGGTTCCAAAATGTTCAAATACTAGCAAGACTTGTACGTTCTACGGATTTTTCAAAACGTTATTGACCACCGTCTTTGATAAAAAAAACAATGGAAACGTGCACGAGCGTGCTGCGCTGCACACAACTCTCAGCCAATCAGCGTAACGATGGCGGCCAGTACATGAGGTCTTTTGACTCTACTCTTATTATATCATTACATATTTACACCAAAAGTAGTAAAGTTTGACTTGTCGTAAACTTTCATGTACATTTATCTTAAAAGACACTGCGTAAACAAACTGTGCCTTTAAATCTCTCACAGTTTTGATGTTAGGAATTACTCCATATTCTGTTTTAATAGTCGCTTATGCCCACAGTATGTTGTGATTCGTGATTAAAAAGAACATAAATTTTCCTCTTGAAATACAACCAGCAGAACATACGGTCCGCCATTTTGTAGAGTCGAAAATTGGGTTCGAAAAAATAGCGGACAGTGTTGAGTCATGAAATTTGACAAAAAACACACAATTTCAAGGGATGTGAATCATTGAATTCTACTTTTGAAATATCTTTCCAACCATATTCATTTTAAAACAAACCCTTTGATATTTATATTTGGATGTATTGTATTCATTTTAATGTCAATAATATTCACTAGAGCCATTTGCGGCTAGAAACAAAAGGGACTCTGGAGCCTGGACTGTTTCTCCAATACAAAAATGAGTATGATGAAGTAAATTTTATGCAAACTATTCAATGATTTGGTCGGCTGCGTACTAGCTCAAGTGCAACAGACACAATCGGCGACCGGCGTCACGTGACCTATAGTGGGTATACAATGTAAACAAACCAAGTGCGGTGTATGGCAACAACATGGCGTCAGCCGAGTGCCATTGACTGTGCAAGTCTCGTGCGTTGGGACCCGTTAAAGTGCGCGGGTTTGTTTCCTTCACGCGTTAAAACAACGTACGTGAGACCACAGTGGTCCCAAAATGTTCAAATACTAGCAAGACTTGTACGTTCTACGGATTTTTCAAAACGTTATTGACCACCGTCTTTGATAAAAAACAATGGAAACGTGCACGAGTGTGCTGCGCTGCACACAACCTCTCAGCCAATTATAGACTCTCACGCGTGCACGTAACGATGGCGGCCAGTACATGAGGACTTTTGACTCTACTCTTATTATATCATTACATATTTACACCAAAAGTAGTACAGACTTGACTTGTCGTAAACTTTCATGTACATTTATCTTAAAAGGTGCACTGTGCCTTTAAATCTCTCACAGTTTTGATGTTAGGAATTACTCCATATTCTGTTTTAAGAGTCGCTTATGCCCACAGTATGTTGTGATTCGTGATTAAAAAGAACATAAATTTTCCTTTTGAAATACAACCAGCAAAACATACGGTCCGCCATTTTATAGAGTCAAAAATTAGGGTCGACAAAAATAGCGGACAGAGTTGAGTCATAAAATTAGACCAAAAAAACACAATTTCAAGGTATGTGAATCCTTGAATTCTACTTTTAAAATATCTTTCCAACCATATTCATTTCAAAACAAACCCTTTGATATTAATACTTGGATATATTGTATTCATTTTAATTTCAGTAATATTCACTAGAACCATTTGTGGCGTGAAACAAAAGGGACTCTGGACCCTGGACTGTTTCTCCAATATCAAAAAATGAGTATGATGAAGTAAATTTTATGCAAACTATTCAATAATTTGGTCGGCTGCGTACTAGCTCAAGTGTAATTCAGTCGTGTGCGCGCGCGCATGAACACTGTCTTAAAATTCGATAAAAGTGAATCAATCACCAACTTAAAAACGTGGACCGATGCGTCGAGGGAAAGTTCGTAAACAATAGTACCAGGAACCGAGATTCCACGCCCCGTTTGACCATACACGTAGCCAGCAATGTCAAATTCCTGGGTTCATTGGTTCATACTTTGCTGTGAAAATAAACGAACTAGCGGGTTCTTGTATTCCAGCACAACGTCTTCGTTGTCATCATTGAAACTGATGTGCGCCAAAGAGCTACTCTCCATAACCATCACCGAGCCACCCGGTGAAATTAAAAACTGAATTGGTTTGATAATAAAAAACAATTTAAGAACTGTTCGGAGTTTCCTTGTCACTAATAACAGCGAATCGAAACCCGCTCACCATGAAGCTCGTGTGGTTTAATTTCATCCTCACTGCCGCGTTTGTCTGCGGCGAGTTGTGTAAGCCTGGTGAAGTGAACTACGGGAGATCCTGTTATGAGTTACTGCTGAAGAAGATGAACTGGCAAGACGGTCGTCAGGAATGCTCCAAAAAGGGCGGTGGTTTAGCGATACCTGACACTTTGGAGGAGAACGGGTTTATACGGGAGACTTTCATAGAAAAAGCAGATTCCCGTATTTGGATCGGCTGCAAGTATCAAGACGGCAACTGGGTGCAGTTGGTTAAAGACGGCCATAATTGCAGTTACTACAAATGGAAGTCAAATATTTTGGAACCAAATTTTTCGGAATTTGAATACTGTGTAGTTATTAGGAAACTTCGTGATTCCTGGAAAAATGTCCGATGCAGCAAGGATTCATCTGTGGTCTGTGAGCGTTCTATTGCCCCTCAGACTTACTGCCTGACAGCTGATGCCACCGGCCGCTTCACATCCTCTTGTCTCAACGGTCATGTCATCAAGGAGTTACCGATCAAAGGAGTCCTCGCCTGTGGTTCGGCGTGCCGGGCTGAGCCGGGATGCCTCTCCTTCAACGTGCGTCGTGCTAGTAGCCGGGACGGGAAACAGACCTGCCAGCTGAGCGGCAAAAGACGCCAAGACGTGACAGAAGACCGACTTTCAGATCAAAGCAACTGCCACTCCTTTGAGATATAGATTTGGATCCTCTCATTTGATGTAAAACGTTCTGAAAAAGGACTGCAGACAGGCTGTTCAATTGGGCCGTTCAACTTTTGCATGGGACCCGATCCCTTAAATATAACTATAAATGCTTATTAGAACCAGAATGAGCTTCTTAAATTAATGAACCTTTTTAGCAATACTTCGGTTTGTGTTCGGCTTAGCTTTATGCTTTGCATTATGTTGGTTTCATGCGCGTACATGGCCGTGCGTTTACGCTTGCGCGCGGTATGTGCGCACATGCGGCACCTTTTTGTGCCAAAACACTCGTACAAAAACAGTAGCCTACGCACAAAGAAAACAAATGATTTGAAAGCTCCCTGCATAACAAGTTTTATAAAACCCCTTGCAAAGACTCTGCATTTGATTGTTTTAAAGCGCGTCACATGATATGTGTTATTTTTTTTATTATAACACCCCTTACAAATATTCTGCCTTTTGATTGGTTAAGAGCGCGTCACATGATATGTCTTAGTTTAACTAGAAACCGCGCGTGAACCGCGCGGTACTATCACGCGGCCACCGATGTACTATCACATGGCAACCGATGTACTATCACATGGCAACCAATGTACTATAGCCATAGCAACAGCAGCTTCATGATACATAGACGTCTTTTGTACGGGGTGTTATAAAACAAATATTGACTGCTTTTACTCGTGCTATGGTTAAAACTACGACGCCCTCGGTGATTCCCGGCGCAATCTATTTTCCCGAGGCGACGCCGAGGGGAAAAAGAACGCGCCGGGGATCACCTCGGGCGTCGTAGTTTTAACCATAGCACTCGAAGCAGTGACTGCTTCGAGTGGCATAGTAAAACTAGTCACTCGAGGTGATCCCCGGAGCCGCCTATCTTCCCTCGACTTCGCCTCGGGAAGGTAGACTGCTCAATGTAGTCAGGGTACAAGGGTATCCATGCACTAGTACATCGGTTGCTAGGCTATCGTTGAATCGGCGGCCGTGTGATAGTACCGTGCGGTTTGCGCGCGGTTTCTAGTAAAACTAAGACATATCGTGTGACGCGCTCTAAACCAATCAAAAGGCAGAATATTTGTAAGGGGTGTTATAATAGTAGTAGCCGCACGGATGCGACGCGCTAAACACGCAGCAAACAAACTCCAATCGGAAAACTAGTTTATTAATTTCTCATCAAATATGGCATTTCTGACAGAAATATTTCAAGGGATGTTTTCTACTATCATCATCATTAGACCGTGTAAGTTTTATGTAAATCTGTGATCAAAAGTATATTTTACAAGTTTTTTTCTTACCAATTCTGTAATGTTCCTTTAAGCTAATAATATCAGCACATTATGATAAAGGTTGCCAATGTAATTAGTTACCATTGGGTGATATTCAGCCATGTTACTGTCTATAGACTGTGCTAGTCTCGTGCGTTGGGCACTGGACCCAATGAAGTGCGCGGGTTTGTTTTCTTCACGCGTTAAAGCACTTCACGTGAGACCAAAGTGGTCTCAAAATGTTTGAATACGAGCGAGGTTTGCACGTCCTACGGATTGTTCAAAACGTCATTGACCACCATCTTTGATAAAAAACAATGGAAACGTACACGCGTGTACGCGCTGCGAACTCTCAACCATTGATAGCCTTTCACGCGTGCACGTTTCATCAACGATGGCGGCCAATAGACGATGTGACCTTTGACATCACATGTTTACAAAGAAGCCACAGAGCCTGGACTTCCGGCGGGTACATTTGTACACAGCTTAATGGAAGAATACAACAAATCTAATGTTTTATGGAGATCGCACTTTCTGATTTTCCTCAACTTTTGATATGAAGAAAGGGGGGACATCTCAAAAGCTGTACAGCTGTTGCTTTTGTAAATTTTGAATTTATGTGAAAATTATGACACAAAGTATTATTTTTTCCATTGAGCCTGTGTAGCATCTTGCCCGTCAGGAATAGCATTATAATGTACGAGGTAACCACTCTGTAAACAAATGTAACATGGTCTATACATGGTGTCTATTGACTCAGCTCTATTATTATATCATTATATATTTACACCAAAAATAGTATAGATAAATACAATTTGACTTGTCTTAAATCTTTCATGTATATTTATCTTAAAGGTGCATATTGCATTCAAATCTCTCAAATTTTTGATGTTTAGAATTATTCTTTATCCTGTGTTAAGAGTTGCTCATGCCCCCAAACATCCACAGTATATTGTAATTCGTGATTAAAAAATAATAAACATTTTCCTCTTGAAATACAACCAGCAGAACATATGGTCCGCCATTTTGTAGAGTCGAAAATTATGTGAAACATTAAATTTTTCTTTTAAAATATCTTTCCAACCATTTTCATTTTATAACAAACGCTTTGTATAAAGTACCAAATCCAAGGCAACGAAACCCTTTAATATTTACATTTTGAAATATTATTAATATATATATTTAATTTCAGTGAAATATACTAGAACCATTTGTGACGTGAGATAAAAAGGACCCAGGAGCCTGGACTATTACTCCAATATCAAAAATTAGTATGATGGTGCAAGCTGATCAATGATTTGGTTAGCCTTGTCCAAGGCTCTTTACGCAAGTACTCCGCTTTGGATTCACCAGGTAGCATAACAATACTGACACGGTACTGCAGTACTTGACATAATCGTTGGGTCGAAGCATGGTTATTAAACCTCGTACTAAAAACGAAGCCGAAACAGAGCCTTGTTCATACTGTAAACGGCAGCTTATGTTTTCTTTATCATTGCGCATGGATTCCAGCGCAAATTACGTATGCTGAAATCAGATATTGAATATTCATTTCCTTTACTGGGCGGATAATTGTCCAATCATAAACTCACGTTATGACGTAATGATGTGTGTTTATCACTATACCTTAACCAATGAGCATACACCTTCGGGAAATATTTGCATAAAGCAGCTCCGCCCACAAACTGACCTTTTTACAGTATGAAAACGGCTCTGTCTCTGCTTCGTTTTTTGGTACGAAGTTGAAAAACCATGCTTCGACCCCACGGTATACAGTATATCAAGTACTGCAGTACTGTGCCAGTATTGTTATGCTACCTGGTGAATTCAAAGCGGGGTGCTTGCGTAAAGAGCCTTGGACAAGGCTATGATTTGGTCGGCTGCGTACTAGCTCAAGTGTAATTCAGTCGTGTGCGCGCGCGCATGAACACTGTGTTAAAATTCGATAAAAGTGAATCAATTACCAACTTTAAAACGTGGTCCGATGCGTCGAGGGAAAGTACGTAAACAATAGTACCAGGAACCGAAATTCCACGCCCCGTTTGACCATACACGTAGCCAGCATTGCCAATTTCCTGGGTTCATTGGTTCATACTTTGCAGTGAAAATAAACGAACGAGCGGGTTCTTGTATTCTAGCACAACGTCTTCGATGCCATCATTAAAACTGATGTGCGCCCAAGGGCTACTTTCCATAACCATCACCGTGCCACCAGGTGAAATTAAAAACTAAATTGGCTTAAGTTGATATTATCCACTCACCACGAAGCTTGAGTGGTTTATGAATGGTTCGATACGTTTGATAAATAGCCCATACCGAAACGAAATTAGTAATCACTTGAAATAGTAATTACTCTCTCGACTGTATAGATAACTATGCTTCACCGGTGCAATTGTCACGCGTTCTATTGTACTTGTTGATTATGGATACAATAGGAGTAGGCCTCGGGAGAATCAGCACTCATTATTACTTTAGATAAAAACACAAACACGAATAATACAAATTTCACTGTCAGCTCATCAGCGAGCCAAACGCTACACACTTAAATAACGAGGGGAGCGGCCGGAATACAAAAACAAAATATATATGTAATACATCTGCAAACTGCCCAGTTTTAAGCACTCCGGGATTCCAGCATTGTTACACACCGAGCTATCATCAAGAACTTTGCTGAAATTTCAAACCATCTTCATCAAATCTCGAAACAGTTGGAGAGAACAATTCGGAATTCCCTTGTCACTAATTGCAGCAAATCGAAACCCGCTCAGATCACCATGAAGCTCGTGTGGTTTAATTTCATCCTCACTGCCGCGTTTGTCTGCGGCGAGTTGTGTAAGCCTGGTGAGGTGAACTACGGGAGATCCTGTTATGAGTTACTGCTGAACAAGATGAACTGGCAAGACGGTCTTAAGGAATGCTCCAAAAAGGGCGGTGGTTTAGCGATACCTGACACTTTGGAGGAGGACGGGTTTATATGGGAGACTTTCAAAGAAAAAGCAGATTCCCATATTTGGATCGGTTGCAAGTATCAAGACGGCAACTGGGTGCAGTTGGGTAGAGAGGGCCATAATTGCAGTTACTATAACTGGAAGTCAGGTGAGCCAAATAATTTGGGATCTGAACACTGTTCAAACATGTTGAAAGAGAGCGATACCTGGAATAATGTCCCATGCAGCACAAACAACTCTGTGGTCTGTGAGCGTTCTACTGCCCCTCAGACTTACTGCCTGACAGCTGATGCCACCGGCCGCTTCACATCCTCTTGTCTCAACGGTCATGTCATCAAGGAGTTACCGATCAAGGGAGTCCTCGCCTGTGGATCGGCGTGCCGGGCTGAGCCTGGATGCCTCTCCTTCAACGTGCGTGATGCTAGCCGGGACGGGAAACAGACCTGCCAGCTGAACGGCAAACTACGCCAAGACGTGACCGAAGACCGACTTTCAGATGAACGCAACTGCTACTACTTTGAGCTTTAGATACCAAAATCATAGCAAGAATACTTTACATATTAACAAAATGACTGCAAAGTCAATTCTCATCAATTTCAAACTAGGAGTACAATTCAAACCTGGAAACATATCGGACGCTTGACGGCCAAACGTCACGTCTGTGGGTCAAGTTGCTTAGCTCGATCGAACACTTCATGCTAAGCACAAGGTTGGAGACCCACAAGATTGAGCGGTTGACAATACTGATAAATAGCTAATGCCATCGACAACGTCACAGGACGTCATTTATCAAACAGAAAACCGACCGAACCATTCTGTGTTTTACCAATACAATGGTGAATCACTTTTCATCATCGAATGACAATGGTTACTAAAGTGTGCATGATATGATGCATCGCGCCAAGCTCCGCGTGCTTACAGTTTTGCAATCATCTTTTAATAGATTTAAGCACCACAGTTCTAAGCACTATCTTCTCAGCTTAACAATGTGGCCCCGAGCAATAATACCGTTAGGGGTGACTTTCCATCAACTTTAGTATTCCCCCAATAATGTCAACAGGTGGCCAATATCCTCTGTGCATTTCAAGACTCTCACCGTCACTCCCATTTGCCAGTATACACACTACATGCATTCTTAGGCTAAGACCACAAGGTCCCCTCGTACTGACCATTACTCCCCTGTTGACCACTACGTCACCTAACCTTGTTCTTGGAACTGATGTCACTATACTCTTATGCTATTTCTCTGTGACATTTCTAACTTAAGACTCCTCTCTCCATCAAAATCTTATAAAACGTCTCCTCAACTTTCACTCTTGTCTTTTACTACTCCAATCTCGACTTTCCCTTATGCCTTAGTGCAACCTTAGACTATAGCCTCTCACATATCTACGAGCTAGGTGCAGCACCTTTGTAACAATCATATTGATTCAAGTCACCTAATAATAAAATAAGATCACACCCACACGTTGTTCCGAGTATGCTTTTCTTCAGTCGTCGTCGACATCCAGACTTCACTCTACTCGGCTCGCACGCACAAGATCTCCGTTAACCAGAGAATTAGAGTTACAGATATAAATTCCTAATCTTAAAATCTCTGCGTAACAATACTTTTGTTTCTACCTGTACACGCTTGAAAGTCCGACAGTCAATTAAAGAGAAGGAAATAACAGAGATGACCAAAATGGAACGTTTAAAACTCACCCACAATGACTAAAGTTTTACCCAATTTAGTGACGGCCATAGTGCTTCGAGTCCAGGCCCTGGGTCCAATACTCAGCTATATACCATTCAGCCAATAGACGAATCACAAGATGACGAATTTAACATCGATCTGCGCACTTCCGGGTTTAAAGGAACATTACAGAATTGGTAAGAACAAAACTTGTAAAATATACTTTTTGATCACAAATTTACATCAAACTTACACGATCTAATGATGATGATAATAGAAAACATCCCTTGAAATATTTCTGTCTGAAATGCCATATTTGATGAGAAATGAATAAACTAAATTTCCGATTGGAGCTTTATCGCTCAGTGAGCGTTTTATTCATTTGTTGAACCTATATGAGTTCATGCAAATGTGTAATCGGTTTTTCACTATTTTCTCGTGACCCAGATGGCCGATCGATCTCAAACTTCTACAGGTTTGTCAAGTTATGTATATGGTGGATAACATAAAGTGCTTACACTGCCAGCAACTGTTTTGTTAGCAAAAAAACAATTCTGTAATGCTCCTTTAACAACGAGGCTCTCAGTTTTATATTTATAACAAATGTTGATCTTTACTGCCACGCGCTGTACAAACGTGTTTCGCTATGAATTATGAACTCTGGGGAAAATTTAACGCTCTAAAAGTACCTCTAAAAAGTAGGTTTTATTTGCCAAGTTTCAGGCCGAAGTCTAACACAGAGATAGTCGTATGACAAAAGGTTATATTTGAGAATTGTTATATTACGAATATTTCATGTCAATTTAGAATGAAATGATGTGGGTATACTCTCGTTCCATGGCTAGCCTATTTAGTGAAGTTCACACAGTAAATTTGCCATAGCAAGTTTACGGTTCAATCATACAAGTGTTTGTAGGCATGCTCATGTACGCAGAGTGTGCAAGACTAAAGGGTATTTACTGACAATCACCACCCCCCCCCGATCTGAGTATCAGGGACAACTTAAAGGGGCTGTTTGGACATGATTAAAGCGGGCCTGTACACGGAACTCTCTCCCATACATTGAGAGCACTCACCATATATATAATGATGGCTTGCGGGGGAGGGCGCACGCGTGCAGTAAAGTGGATGAGAATTCATAATTCCAAGTACACCACAGGCCTGCTTTGAGCATGACAATTAACAACGCCCCTTTAATATCATGACAAGATTTATAGGTCGTGGTTAAAAGGCGATGCTCGTTAAAATCGTTAGGTTATTCAACTAAACGAACTGAAATTGTTTTCAACAGGAGACGCTGTAGTTGGCAGCAGATATTGCGTTTCGGTATATATTGCACACCATTGCATCAAGCTATTTAGTGGGACAAATAGGGGAATTTTAAGTGAGTTGTACCTTTGATGATAAAATCATGAAATTTGGTACACAGCGTATGTCATGACAAATTAATGATTGGCTGCCAAGGGATAACACATCAACATGTTTGGAAGAGTAATCCCGTTCCAGTCCACTCCTCTTCATCATCACGTATTAATTTCATCTTTCAAAACAACCTGAATTCAAAAAAATGAATTCTTTGCCGATCTGCTTTCTTCAGGTAACTGGGTGAGACGTAGTATTATAACTCTGATACAAAATTTGAAAATAGTGCGCCACCTAGAGTCTTCTACCAGAGAGGTCGTTTTCTTAGACATTCAGAGATCAACATTAGATACAAGACAATTTAAGTCTCCAAGCATGTACAAGCATCGCATGTATATAATGTATTTGAAATAAATACACGGGGGAATCTAGCTTCCTTTTTCAAAAGAAGCAAAGCTGGTAACCAAATAATACAATGGTGTGATTGGTGTTGACTGGTTCCCTACTTACTTCTGCTTAAAGGTATTGTACACTTTTGGTAACAGCTCAAAATCAGTGTCCACATTTTGTGTGATTAAACAGATGCATGAACAAACAAACCTGTGAAAGTTTGAGCTCAATTGGTCATCGAGGTCACGAGAAAATAGTGAAAAGAGACCTTATGTGTTTTCTATTTTTTCAAATTATCGCGCGCGATAATTACTATTGTTTTACTCATTTCTCAGAAACGATAGCATTTTAGGCAGAAATATTTTAAGGAACCCTTTCTACCATTACTTACTTTAAATCATGTAAGTTATGTGTGAATCTGTGAAGATTTTGTTTTTCGATCTTACCAATAGTGTACAGGGCCTTTAAAGGAAGGGTCATACTTCGGTAATCACCCCGAAAACAATGGTGTAATTTTTCATCCCAAAGTCTACTTGTTATAAAGATGGTATTTTAGTCTGAAGTGATGCCACCATTAACTGGAAATCATTTACAGTAAGTCGATTTCAATAAATTTAAGGTACCTCGCAAGAATCTCTAAAGATGACCTATTGACCTTAAAATGCGACTTTTGGGAGATTCACATTGCCGTGTTGCCGTTTGTAAATGCAGCGGTCAGAGATGCATTGGTACCCGCTGTCACCTCGCTACACGTGGATGGATTACAAAGAAACGTTGTTGCTGTTTTGCTCAGCAGGTTTAGACACTGTATTCAGCTGAAACTTTCACGGGTGTTTTTTATTGTATCTTTCTTTATAATTTTGCCTCCAAATCAGCATTACGTTGGCAAAAACCAAACGTTGACCCAACATTTAAAGTCTTTGTAAATGTGAACCCAAAAGGTTGGATATTAATAACAATAGCCAATGCCATCATAAATAACATCAATTACTGAGCATCGTAAACAAACAAAGGCCAGCCGTAAAATCATTCAATTGTCTAAGTACTACATCTTACAATTCACCTTTTATCTCGTTAAACCAAACGAGGCATAAAGGGGGATATGACAAAATAAATGAAACACTCAAATCCATTTGAAGTTCAATCATCACTGATGTCGAATATTATTGATCGAAGTTTATCATGCCGAACTCTGGAAGTAAACAATTCTGTAAATTGGATTGCTTTCAAGTATACATCATCGTACATTATTATAAAAATGTACGATATGCATAATGGTTCTACCCTGACGTCGCATGATTGTACGATAAACACTTTATCATCATTCATGATTCATAACTATAGGCTGTGTTCAGGAAGAAGCCTCGCCCGCACATCTGACGTCACAATTGGAGGCTCGTGAATATCGCTGGTGAGATACCGGTCTTATAGAACCTGGCAGTCTCCCGTCAGCGATATTTTTTTTCCGTACCACACTAGAGCCAATGCATACACGCATAAGGTATGGGCGCTTTCCCGGATCCCTTCACTGTTGACCCCCTGTCTCAAGTGTGGTACGAAAAACTCAGGTGTACCTTTGACCTCGCATGCCAAAATATGCACTCAACAGTCACTGTATGTGTTCACAAACACACGTGTACGTTTTATCACTATCAGTCTGGTAGTTATGCGTCATTGCTAGTATAATCCAATGACACCATTGGGTTTGTGTGACCGGTGCTCCCATAGCATACATTGCAAAATGCTAAATATAAAAAAAAAAATACACGAAAAATACTTAGAAGTCTCACTGCATAAGGATGTCACTCCGTAGTTTACACGTAGCTACCCCAGGTTTTATAGTTGTGTACCACATTTCTTTAAAATCGGCGCGCCGTGAAGGTTGCCGGTGTTGCTTGGACTCGGATACCACCCAGAATCCTTTGCGTGCCGATCGATCGTGTGCGCATTGGGACATGCATATCTGACTATTGGCAAGTTGTCCAGTTATTGCACACACAAAAACTGTGCAGTCTGGCATTGTTGCACAGCTTCAGTAATTGCGTAGAACTTGCGTAACAAGTCCATGATTTGTTGAAGGAACGTGAACTTTACAGAGTCACTGTCTTGAGGAGATGATCTTGGCAAGGAGGAGCACACCGAAGGAACCCATTAGATAGAGACTCGCTGGAAGACTTCTCAGAATCACATCTAACCTAACCAAAAAATACAACAGTACAATCAATATCACTATTTGTCATAATTTTATCTTAATTTTGTTGGATCAATTCAGTCTAGGGGTATCGAAAAACATTTATGAACCCCACCCCCTAATTTTGAATGATTAAAATTAAGCCAGCCTGCAATATGATACTATGTGGTGAATGAATCTACACTGTACAACACAGTCAACCCTCCTACGGTCTGACCATTCCATATAATCCACTGTGATTTTGAATGATATATAAACTATGGCAGCCTGCAACATGGCATCATGGGGTGAATGCATCTACACAGTACACAGTCAACCCTCCCACTGTCTGACTATTCAATTTTGAATGACATATAAACTATGACAGCCTACAATAAGACACCATGAATGCATTTACAGACAGTACAAGGTTAACAATTGAACCCTCCTTCTGTCTGATAATTCAATATCAATTACTGTGGTTTTGAATAATAGATAATAGTTCTTCTTGTGGTTTATAACTTGATACGAAAATTGTAAAAAAATCTTAAGACATTCCCTTCTAAATAAATTCCCCTGACATAATACAGACAAGCTCTTACAAGATAAAAGCAACACAATATACAATTTTAAATTCAAAAACAATCCCACACAAACAACAAACAACAACCTGAAACAAAACACAGATGAGAAAAAGCAAACACATCAGCCTAATGGGAAATGTATATAATCCAATAGTCAAACAAGTTAAAATACAATTTGGCAGAATAATACAATGACAGTTCACAGTTCATATATAATAAAAAAGAAATAAAATAAAAGTTACACACATTTAAAAATTAAGGCATGTAAAATCATATATATAAAATACCAAAGGTCAATTATAAACATGACCCCTAGTCAGAGAACAATTAGTTTTTTAAAAATAAGGATAGAATATTATTTATCATTCATAAGAATATTTGCGGTGCCTAAAATGTATATATTTTATATACCCTTCTACTGTTTGGCCATTCAATATCATCCACTCTGGTTAAGAACGATAGGTAACCTATGCCAGCCTGCAAAACGATATCATGTGGTGAATGCATCTACAAACAACGAAGCCAACTCTCCTACTGTCTGACCATTCCATATCAACCAATGTGGCTTTGAAATATAGATAAACTATGCCAGCCTGCAAAATTATATTATGGGGTGAATGCATCTACACAGACAGTTCACAGTCAACCCTCCTACTGTCTGACCATTCAGTATCACCCACTGTGGTTTGAAACGATACAATAAACTACGCCACACAATTACACAGTTGGTTCCGTACACAGTTGTGTATTACCATACACGACCTGTGCAGTTGAATGGTTTTAATTGGTTGATCAACTCATTTGACATTGTTACCAAGAGTAGGAGGATTAAAGGCATTGTACACGTTTGATAATTGGAGCCTACTGTTTGTTCATGTTATGTTTCAAAGCTATATAATTGTAGATATATACAATAAAACTAACCTGTGAAAGTTTCATTTCAAAAGGTGTTAGCGTTTTTGAGATATCGCCAAAAATCTGGAGCGGTTATGTTCACGCAGGAAGAATAATTCCTAATAGGAATACACAATCTGACAAACGTTTCTGACAGAAACGCTTCTCAGATTCAAATTTTTGGGGATAAAAAGTGATATCTTTTTCCATAATCGCAGTACTTCGAAGTGAAATGTTTCTCAAAATGCATTATACTATTCAACGTTGCTGTACATCTTACCACGTAGGTTTTGATTGCCATTAATTTTCAGAGTCATTACCAAACCTGTACTGTGCCTTTAATGTAGCCATTCTCACCTTGTGTTGATGCAGAGCTCTCCCCTCCCTCCCAGTTCATAGATTTCTTCACAGCCAACTTCCACTTACTGTAACGAGCGCTACGATCTGGAAAATCACACAGCAGCAGTATGTAAATAAATAACAAGAGGTGCTTTTTACACCAAAAACCAAAGCATCTTACACCCGCTCTTCAGGCCTTAAGTATTTCTGAAACCATCTTAACTCCTTAGGAGTATGCAGCACCAGCACCCAAATGGGCGCACAGGCTGCTAATCATTCACATCGAAAATCCCTACCCACAAAGGAACCATTTCCCCCTACACTCCTGGGTGATGGGAAGCAATTATCCCCTGTACTCCAGAAAGACGAGGAGCAATTATCCCCTACACTCCCAGGTGTGGAGAAGCAATTAGCCTCTATACTCCTGGGTGGTGAGAAGCAATTATTCCCTAGACTCCTGGATGAAGAGAAGCAATTATTCCCTATACTCATGGTTGAGGAAAAGCAAACATTAAGTGTCTTGCCCACTTTGACGACAATCATTTGAACTTGAGTCCAATATGCTAAATGGCTTGGCCAAGAAAAGCTTCGAGTAGTAAACTTTATTTCAGGAAGGGGGGGGGGGTTATCAAGACAGGTTACTTATCAAATAACCAAGCATGAACAACTCTGCCTCAAATTATTTGTTAAAGAACATTTTGGCAATGGTCTCCTAAGCTGTACACATGTAGGGGGAGCGCAGTCCCCTTTCCACAAAGATAAACTGGTAGGTAAGTCACCCCCAACATGCCAGTGCTGCGACACAAGGAGTTGGATCTAACAGTAAGTCTGGAGGGATAAGAATGATTGACTTAGACTCACTTTCTTCAGTGATAGTTGGCGAGAATACATCGGTGGTGATGGCTGTGAGGTCTTCCGGTGCTAGGCTCCACACCCCGACAGCGTGACCGGCTGCCATGGCAGCTCCCAGGGCAGTAGTCTCCGGCATGGATGGACGAACTAAAGCACGAACAAAGAAATGGTTTCAACAGATCATTACACAACCAAAAGTAAGAAAAGCATCAACAGATATAAAGGTCAGAGGTTATATGGGCTTATTGACCAATCTTGAGTGGGCCTCAATTGGGTTAAAGAACAAACAAAAAACTCTAACAAATAAAACAACCCAAACTTAGCATTTGATGAAACCAAGATTGAGCCTTTAGGTAGGCAACAGTCTCAAAGGAATAGGTATTTCTCAAACGGATGACCGACTGACAGAGTTAAGGGTACGCCCTGGTGTTTCTTACCGACAGGTATGTTGAGTAAATCTGCCTGTAACTGCATCAGGAGCTGATTGGCTGTCATTCCCCCATCTACCTGTAGCCTGACCAACGGGATGCCAGAATCTTGGTCCATGGCGTCTAGGAGCTAGTAAAAAAAAAAAAACGTACACACATGTTTATGTAACTATATTATTTACTTACCATCTTACTGTATGGCCATCAGATATCATCCACTACGGTTTTTATTAATGATAGATAAACTATGCTAGCCTGCAATATGACATCATGTGGTAAATGCATGGAAGCATCTACAAAGTACGCAGTCAACCCTACTACTGTCTGATCCTTCAAGAGCATCCACTTCGGTTTAGAATTATTATTATTATATATTTCTGGTAAAGCCAAGGATGCCTTACAAGTAAACTTTAATCACTGTCACTAAAAAACCTGAGGAAACCTGTAAACAAGGGTGCTTGCTATGTGAACCAGAAACACTTGGGGGTAAACCCCTACTCTTCCACAGTAGTGATAACGTGTTGATAGGCTGATTCTTCATTATCTACTGTGCCTACCACATGCCAGTCTTGGTCCATGCGCAGCTTAACGACACCAAATGTGGTAAATATAATGTATCATATGTATGGCATCATGACTCATACGGTTTATCAAGAAGTAACTACTAGCCTGAATGAACTCAGTGTAAATGCATGGAAGACACCAAAGTCGCAGTCACCTACTACGTCTGATCCTTCAAGCATCCCTTCGGCTTAGAATAATTTTTATATATATTCTGAAGCCAAGATCCTTACAGTAAACTTATATTCACAAAAACCAACTAACAAGGTGCTTGCTATGTAACAGAAACACTGGGTAACCCTACTCTTCCACAATAAGTGTTCTGGTCTTACGTGCACTACCATCTAGTACAATGGATGCGCTTAAGTCCCATCAAAGAAAGAAATGTAAAGTATTATCTTGCTCGGGACACAAGTGCACGCTGGATCGAACCACCTCTACTGACCAGAAACCACCAACTGAGTCGGTGCTCATACCATTCCACCGCCTCGCATAATATATAACAACAACAATTAAAATTTAAGAGCAGCTAACACGTATGCTTCTAAGCGCTATAAGCATAGAGTATATAATTGACTGAGCGCTACGTTGCTCGAGTTTAGAAGCACCTGGGCGCAGACTTTGTGTGTGCGTGAACGACGTTAATTTAAGAAGCACATGCGCGAAATTTTGAATCGGCTGCGCGCTTCGTAGCGCCTATTATCTAACGATCATTGCTCTTGAAAACAGGTGATTAGTGATGTTTAAAATATGTAGTAGGTGATTCTCTGATGTTGTTACTTACGTCTTAGGAAAAATGCTGAGTCGAACTAAAGCCTTGTTTGGGAGGATTCAATGCTTCAAGATGTCAAGGGGAAAAAACGAAATCTGCTTCAAGGATACACAATATGCCGGCAAGAATGACGAACTCAAAAAAAAAAAAAGGGATACGCGCAAACGCACATGTTAAACATGACGCACATGACGCTCCCAGTTTGTACGCTCATTAGCAGATTGTGCGTTCTCATTTGCTGCATATTTGGTTCGATGACGCATAGAAAAGAACAAACGCTTCATCATGCAAATAGCCGTACAATTGCCGTACAAAATTTCAAGCTTCTGTGTTGGTTTGTACATAAACATGGACGCGCCCACACGGCTTCAAAACCTTAGTGCGTGTATAACGGGGTGTTAGCGCTCTAGTCAATATATATAGCTCTATGGCTATAACCAGACTATTCAGAGTGACAAAACAGATGAGTTTTAAGCAGTGATTTAAGAGTATCCAATGAAGGTGCTGCGTTGCATGTGGGTGGGTAGCTTGTTCCAAAATGTTGGAGCTATGACCGAAAAAGGCACGATCGCCATAGTCTGTCATGGTGCGTGGACTAAATAAATATAATAACTTAGTAGAGAATTGAGTAGATATTTGGTCACAAACCTTTGTTCCATCACCCCTATGTTTCGACACTCCTATGTTTCGACTTCCCTATTTTCCGACACCCCTATTTTCCGACACCCCAAGTGTATTTTCCGACACCCTAGCTCTTACCCTAGTCCTTACCCTAGCCCTAGCCCTAACCCTAGCCCTTACCCTAGGGTGTACATTTCAAGGGGGTTACTGGAACATAAGGTTACCGGAACATAGAGTAGTCACCATGCAGTTGAATGGTTCACTCACTGGGAATTGATTCCAAGATTCGAAGGGTTTCCGTAAAAAAATAAATAATTGTCCTCGTTGAGAGGTCAGGGAAAGATTAAATACCTCTTTAGTCTGGAAGCAGACAGCCTCTAACACAGCTCTGGCAATGTGCGCTTTGTTGCTGTACTGGGTCAGACCACAGATTGTTCTGAAAGAAACAAAGTTCAAAACCTTATACTTTATCCAGCAGTGAAGAACTTGGCTCGGCCTTGAGTCCCAACCCAAGTCAGGGTTGGCCCTTGACCTTTTCAGTGACAGGCCAGCGGGGGACCAGTTAGCTCGATGTCTATGTAGTCCGCCAGCTTTTCCAGTGGGCCGTATCTTTAAAGGGGGGACTGTCGTCATGATCAAAGGACTGTGGCTGTACAATGGAATTATGAACTCTCACCCCGTTACTGCACATTTAACCCTCTTGCTGTCTGACCATTCAATACCATTCACTGTGGTTTTGAATTATAGATAAAATATGCCAGCCTGCAATATGATACCATGAGGGAATGCATGTACACAGTACAAAGTCAGTTCTGTGCACAGAATGGTTTCAAATGGTTGGTCAACTCACTGGAAAATGTTGCCAAGAGTCACTGAGAGTAGGAGGGCTAACTGGCAATTGGCCAACAAACCACTTCTAAGTGAGAACCCTGCAGGTTAATCTCAAGGCTCCAAGGACCTGCATGCAAAAAACTTGGACTCAAACTTGAGGTTGCAGACTCAGGGCTTTGTTTTACTGCTAATGCCCAGCGTTCTCTCTTAACAGTTTTTCCGCTGGCAAAACGCTAGTTAAAACTACAAAGGACCAGTCAACGTTATATGCAAGTGGTCCGGCTGACTAGTCGAGTACTGAAAAGCATCCCCATTTCATATGAAACATGGACTAGTTGACGAAATAGGGGAAATACAAGCTCACTCAACCCGCTGCCTAGTCACTGAAAAAAGTTAAGGGCGAACCCCGAGGCTTTGTCCGAATAAGCAGCAACAACTGCGGCTGTGGCTTGTTGCTCATAGCAACAGCCACAGCTGAAGCCAAATCCGCCAATGGCCTTAGGGGTGCACCCCACCAAAAAATGAGAAAACAGAGTGTTGACCTCATGAATTTTTGTAGGCCCTCAAAATATTTTAATTAGACAGATTTGAGAGCCCCCAAAAAGTGTTTTAGTGCAAAAATATTGCCCAATTGTGGCATGGGGGTTGTAGATTTATTGGCTGGACTCCTGAAGCGTCATGACTGGCCAAACCGGATTTCGAACCGGCAATCTTCATATAACGTAACATGAACACGGCACGCCACAGTGCTCATCAAAATGGAATTACTCACCCTCTTGCGTCTGTCTGCCAGTATGGTGCATAGAGCCCCGAGAAAGCTGGGACGAAGTAAACACCCCCGCAATTCTCCACACTCGCAGCAAGTGATTCTAATGAATAGGAAAACATAAACTCATTCAATGCAACAATCGATGTTGAAAAGGTACTGCTTTGAACAGTGTTTGTAAACAAGTTAACAAATCGAAAACCCCCTCGTCCCCTCGTCCGCCCCGTAATCGAAACGTGTCCCAATTCTGAATTCATAAAACATCGCTTTACGGCTGAGTAAGAATTAAGTCCCCGATTTAGAATTCACAGCGTGTGATCAAAAGAACAGGCGACGCGACTTCCTTCCGATGACCTGCTGACCAACAGACGTACAGTGTCAGTGACACAGGACGGGAGCGATCAGCCGGATGGGGTCAGCCTGATCATCACGTTATGAGTTGGCCGTAATCGTACTCGAGCGGTAAACGCAGGTTCCCATTTGGGATATAATCTTCTTCAGGCTCGGGTTGGCCAAGAGATACGCGCGGAAATGCCGCGATTTTTTTTCTGTACATCAAAATTGCCACGTTACCCGATCTCAGCCACACTCAGCTTGCTTCGTGCATATGTGTAGGAGGCGCAACACCACGTGTGTATGGGTCTGTCTCGTACGCTGTGATGTGCGAGGCATGGTAAAACTAATGTATGACGTAGTCGACGTCAGCATACAAAACTTTGTGCGTGATTGGCTGAGACTGTGTGCTGTGGCAATTTTTATGTACAGGAAAAAAAATCGCACAAAGTGAGAGGATAAGCCGATGGGGTCGTGGGTCGTGGGGACGAGGGGGTTTTAGAACAACCCCTTTAAGAATTCTCACAGGAATTGTCACTAAATCTCTTAGCCTTGGGCTAATGGCCATTCCTGGCTGAAATCAATCCAGATGGCTTCCACATGATTTTGCAAAACCTGTGGAATTTGTTTGATTGAGTCTGAAGGATCTTATCAGATGGTTCAGACCATTTCAAAACGATTGTGTTCATTCACAAAAAAATATGACAGGCTATTACAAAATGTACTGTTGGAAAAAAGTATGTTTTTGTAAGCATGCATGTAGGATTCCGAGGGTGTCACCGAAGGTTAAGTTCTTGATTATCCAGCACAATTGAGCCCACAATTCTCCTTACAGCTAGTGATTCTGAAGCAGAAAGCATCATTTCCTTCAATATCTTTCTCGAACATCAAACTTTTGGTTCCACACCCATCCAGTTTGCCCTTCAACTAAACAGAACTTAACAGTTCATCAGTCTCTGAATTTAACACTTAGAATAAGTGAGAAACTTTAGAACTACAACATGTAAATAAACCATCTAGAAAACACTTGTTGTGCTCTAGATCAACCATGTCAATTGATATAATTTTGCTATTAAAAACAATGTACAGGATTGTTACCAAAATAGTAACAATCACAGCAAATTGATTAGTTTGTATCTGGGCCCAATTTCATAGAGCTGCTTAAGCACAAAAAGTAGCTAAAGCATAACAAAATTTTGCTGAGCAGCATAATGTTACCGGCCAAATTGCCATGTCACATATACCCTTTGTGACTGGTATCCTGCTAAAGTTTTCCTTAGCAGAATATTTTTAAGCAATCTTTTCGGCTGTATGAAGTTGGGCTCTGAAAGCGCTCTTCAAGAGATGTCTAAATTACTGTGAAATTTGAGGTAATAGTAAACTTGAAGGCCTCATAAGTCTTGCTTCTGATTGCCTTCACCGAATTAAGCTTCACATGAATGGAAACAAAATCTCACTTCCCAAAACTCTTTTTCCCAGTGACTCATCGATATAAGGGACAGGTTTGCGGTGACACTGTGTGGGCGGCCGCTTTTTAAATTTGTGTGGTTCTGAGAACAGTACCAGAGATGCCAAAAATTTGCATTTGGTAATCAGGGAGACTTTGTACAACAATCAGGGCAAAATTTAGAAATGTTTCCATAATTTCAGAGATTTTCAAAATTTGTTCGTCAGAACATGGAAAGATTGGTTTATTTTCAGGGAACTTTCTGCAGGATCAGGGAGAGTTAGAAGCTCTGCGGTACGCTCTATTTGTTGGCAACTCACCGACGTCTTTAGCCTCTTTGATGATTCCAAGATTGTCTCTCAGCCAGCGGACCGCTGCCCCGGTGATGGCCACGGACCCCTACATTAAAATAATAAATAATAGGTAATAAACCACAAGGGAAACTGAAGGGGTAAATTTTGAAATAATTTTGGGATGAACAAAGAAAAATTTACTATAGCGAGATTTGAACTAATGTCCTCAGGATTAAAGTGCAGACGTTCTACAAACTGAGCAATCTAGCCCTATGTTGGCTGTTTCCCTAGTTTTGTCAGTATATCTTTGTTTGGTGGCTTCTGACTGCGAATTGGTTGGTCTGGTGGGTGAACTTCAAAATGCTTACCTCCAGGGCGTACGTGACGGGTGCATCTTTGCCTAATTGATAGGCAACTGTCGTCAGGAGGCCGTTCTTAGACAGGACAGGCTCCTCTCCCGTGTTGTACAGCAAGAAACACCCAGTGCCATACCTAGTCACAATGTCAAAAAGAAACACCGGTAAGCAAAACATTTTGCTCTAAGCACAGAGAAATTCTGCTTAAAGGGGCCGTGTCATCATGATCAAAACAGGCTTGTCCCATGCTTGTGGCTGCACCATGAATGATAAGCTCTCACCTAGTTTTTATACAGCAAACGCACGCTCTCTCTCCAGAGATATGATACGAAGGGAGGTTGCACACTCGGTGGGAGTTCATTCTTCTATGTACAGCCACAGGCCTGCTTTGATCATGACAATGACCAGGGTCCAATTTCATAGAGCTGCTTAAGCACAAAAGATAGCTAAGCGCGACAAAATAATGCTTACCAGAATAAGGTTACCAGCCAAACTACTATGTCACATGTACAATTTATGACTGGTATCCTGCTCATTTCTGCTTAGCAGACAATTTTTAAGCAAAATTTTCTGCTTAAGCAGCTCTATGAAATTGGGCCCTGCTTATTACAAGCAGGAGACATGGGAGAGGGCGCTATAACAGTTCAATAAAATGGTTCAATAACAGACCAACACATAACAATTCAACTAATAACAGGTCGATTTACAGTTCACACTGTAATAATATCACTCACGTGTTCTTGGCCATGCCTTTCTTGAGGCACGTCTGACCAACGAGAGCTGCCTGCTGATCACCAAGGATCTACAACCAAAGGAGAAAATAAATCACGAGTTTAGGCTCTATTCAAACAGTCTATAGGGCAGCGGATGCTAAGTACAAGGAGGAGATATAAGGAATGTGAACATTCCTAAAAAGTAGCTTTTGGACCAGGATTCCCTCCTATTCTACACTAAGAACCTCCCAGGGCCCAATTTTATAGCCCTGCCTAACGGTAAGCAAATTTTTGTGCTTAAGCGTAAGCGTTTTTCACAGATAAGCGGGAAAATAGGCGGCTTCTTTTGCGTTCACCATGGATCTGCATTATTACGTCATTCATTTTAATACAGTAAGCACTGGAAGGTTAATAGCTTGCCATTTCGTTCGCTTACAGTTAGCAGTGCTATGAAATAGAAACTCGCACAGTAAGCACAACATTGGCCGTTAAGCAGCTCTATGAAATTGGGCCCTGATGTTTACAGACTCTGTGCATCATCAGAAAGACAAATCTACAGGTGTGGACAATAAGCCTGTAAGCAAAAGCTTTCTGCTTACATAAAAGCTCTTAGCATAGTTTCCATTTCATAAACATTGCTAACTGTAAGCAAAGTGAAAGACACGCTAACTTGCTAGCATGCCGGCGATCCTTATAAGCAGATTAGTGCTGCAACGATGCAAATGCATTGTGGCACGAACACGCGCTGTCAAATTGTCTTGACCAGTTAATATAAAAATCAACTAAGTTCTTACGTCCTGTTTTCGGCGATAGTAAGCACAAAAACTTGCTTACTAGGTCCAATTACATGGCTCTGCTTACTGCAGAATTTTGCACTTGGCAATACGCCACAAAGATTGATGCGCTTTAAAACGGTCGCACTAAATACCGACAACTCACGACCCCTCACGACAACTGACGACAACAAATTTTAAATATACTTTAAAAGAACATTTGAACATAAGTCAACCGCTAAATATATGTAGAAGAGTCATATGCATCTAAATCACCTTCAAACTTTTGAAAAAAATGTATTTTTAACTGTAAAAAAAAGGTTTTTTACCCCGAATTAGTAACGACCGGTAGTATCCGGCTTGTTGTCTTTCGACGTACTTGGACGATACCATTACACTGCAGGGGTAAGTTCTAAGGGCTGAGTTGTATTTTTTTTTTCTTTTTGGTATTAGCTGCTGTTTTGTTGTTGTTGTAAATGATTAAACTGCAAACTGGAATTTGAAGTTACAAGGGGAGATTTAAATATAATATTTTTTCAACTCCATGAGAGGGCACATACCCATGATGATCATCTTGCATTTTGTATTACCCCTGCGGTATAATGGTATCGTCCAGGTATGTCGAAAGACAACATGGCGGATGCTACCGTTCGTTTATAATTCGGGGTAAAAAAAACCTTTTTTACAGTTAAAAAAACAATTTTTTCAACAGTTTGAAGGTGATTTAGATGCATATGACTCTTCTACATATATTTAAAGGTTGACTGATGTTCAAATGTTCTTTTAAAGTGCATTTAAAATTTGTTGTCGTGAGTTGTCGTGAGGGGTCGTGAGTTGTCGGTATTTAGTGTGTCCCTTTAAAACCTTGCAACGAGGCACCTGTGTGGTCCCATCGAGCTTACATTTTCCTGTCACAGAGGTGTGGCAGGCCCATTTGATAGGTTAAGAGGTTCTGTTCTGCCTTATCTCAATGATTTATGTTTGCTAAACCAGTCTACTGTCGGCACAAGATCACAAGACCTTCATTCACAAAAGCCCATTGAACCTAGAGCGAGGGTCAGACACAACATGCCTTACCACCAAGCCGTGACTCACTCACACAGAGATAGGAGTTTGTGCATGAGCTATGGGAATTATTTTTTTTCACCACCCCTCCTGACCAAATTGACAACCCCTGTTGATTGACACCCCTTCTAAAACGTGTGTAATGGTACACTGCAGAATATCAAGGAGTATCACGGGGTCGGGATCTACCATTTTGAAATGGTTATGTTTATCTTGATATGTGCCACAGCTCTGTGGTCACGTGCCTAGTTTCAAGGTTTTAAGGGCTCAGTAAGCGCAGAATTCCGCGGTAAGCAGAGCCAAGAAATTGGACCCTGGTAAACACCTTTATGAAATGGGGCAAGGGTGTGCTGTGTAAAGACTGACCGTTATTGAAATGACCATTATTTTGGCGTCGACATGGCCCCCCATCTTCATCTCTGCGTTTGTTATACATTATGAAAAGATTGCGATCAATGATTACTCACCCCTGATATTGGGACTCCTTTAAGGGCGCCCTCTACCATGTTCCCATAAACCTCGGCTGAGCTTCGAATCTCTGGAAGGAGGCTCTTCGGAATGTCGAAAAAGCTGCAAGAAAAGAAATATATGAAAAGTACCTAAATGCTTTTTTTTTTATAAACAAACATTTTGGTCAGAAATTGTTAAAGCATGAAATTGTTGGACTTCTGTTGCTTTTTCTAACCGAAATTCAAAAAAAAAAGTTGGCTTAGTTTGTTACCTGCACAGCTTGTCATCCCACTGCAGTGTCCTGATGTTCATCAGCATTGTGCGGCTTGCATTGGTCGAATCCGTGATATGAAGGCCGCCATTCTTGCCTCCGGTGAAATTCTGGTATAACAAAATCAAGAAAAATTGAAATCACAAAAATGTCGTCTTGGAGAACAAAACATGCTTTAAAATCAACTCAACAATTAAAACTCTTTTATTATGGGCTCTCGTACAGATCTGAATCTGAATCTAGTTATATAGTCGGCAAAGCATCCTAATGGAAACATCACACTAAATTTGACCCTGCGTCATGTTAGGAGGCAGTAGCGGAAGGCGCATTATTGTGTTTCTATCAATAACATAAGAACCGTTTGGTCAAATCCAGTCAAACTCCATGAAATCCTCTATTAGAACACCCCCTTTGAGATAGTGTAGTCATACATGGGGTTGAGTTCATAAACAGGTCACCATGACAGACTTAATTGCCCTATAATTAAAAGTGCCTTAAAGAGCCACATTGTGCACTGCTCTACACCCCCACACACATGCTCCACCGCCGCCCACTCACACCCCCCCCCAATACTCCCCTGCCCATCACCAACTCCCTGCCCACTCCAATAACCATCCCTACCCCACCTCCACCCTCACCCCCTAACACTTAATTGCCCTATAATTAAAAGTGCCTTAAAGAGCCACATTGTGCACTGCTCTACACCCTCACACACGTGCCTCCCCCCCAATACTCCCCTGCCCATCACCAACTCTCTGCCCACTCCAACAACCATCCACCACCCCACCTCCACCCCCACCTCCACCCCACCCCAAAAACACCCCAATAATTAAAAGTGCCTTCCAGTGAGGGTTTAGTTGTCAGCTAGATACTAATTAGGAACCTAGGCTCACAGGGTTTTAAATAGGACGATGAAGAAACTTTAGTTTTAGATGTTAGAGGAAAGACCCAAACTAGGGAAAACCACGGTCAGGTAGGGAATGAAATCCCAACCCACATGCAAGGAATCGGTCCAGGAATCAAACCACGGTCCACAGAGGTGAAAGACAGGGAAGAAACCCGACCTACCCACAAGTTTAGCCGTATATTTGACCCTTTAGAGACCACAGCAGTGTTAGGTTTTCAGAAACAGGTTTCTCAAAATAAGACTTCATTTCATAGGGAAATATTTCACACACAAAAATGGTTCCACTATGAACTTCCTAATCAGTAAGATTTCAGGCTAAAATCAAACGATGTTTTTTATTCTTGCCAATCTTGTAAACATACCTTTAACAATACCAGCAACAGACCATGCAAGTCTCACGCGCATTCAAACATTTTTGGGACCACTTTGGTCCCACGTACATTGCTTCAGTGCGTGAAGGAAACAAATTCACGCACTTTAACGGGTCCCAGTGTTCGAATACGCGCGAGACTTGCACAGTCTTATTTATACGAGAATGAAAAGTCTCTAAAAAGTTGAAGTACAAAGCAATATAATATCCGATATAGGGGCCAAGCTTCAACCTTACCCACATGAGCCAGGAGTCGATGGTGCCGAAGCAGCACCTGTTTTCGTCGACAGCCTTCCTGACGTCAGCCGAGTTATCGAGAATCCACCGGAGCTTCACGGCACTGAAGTACGTCGACAGAGGCAGACCACACAGTGGCTATGTCCGAGACACAAAAACAAACATTCGGGCAGAAATTATTCCAGTGAATTTACAAAACCTAAAACGCCACTGACTGGGTCGGATAAGACTTTTACTTCTTTTTTCAAAGGTACATTACATAATTGCTTTTTAGAAAGAGTAATTCATACATATCAGACGCAAACAACAATTCTGAGAACCTCATTTCAAATGTTAGATATGGCAATCGTGCTATCCCCTACCTGGCTCGCATTTTAACTCGTTGACTGCTGCCTACGAGTATATTCGTAGTAACAGGTGTTAACGGATTCTGCCACAACGAGTATACTCGTAGAAAATGAAAGGGCTTTGTATTGTTAATTGAATACACTGGCATCACTGAGAACGCAACACATACGCTTCTGGCAGTGGTGAGGACATACATCTTTAGAATGTGTATTTTCAATTTTTTTTTAAAAGTACTTATTTGGTATGCGCGCATGCTCAACGCACTTGGCAACGTGTTAAATGTAAGACTAAAAATTTAGATTTTCTTCATCACTTTTGATTGGTCCTTATTTATGCACTTGCTTTTCCTCTTTATGTTGTTGCGATTTCTGTGTGTTCAAATCCAACCCGAGTCAATAAGCCTGTGGATTTTTTTTCACAAGGATTAGGAAAGTACTAAGTATACAGTGCTTTACACACGTCGTCGGTGTAAGGGTAAAAACAAATAATGTGAGAATTGCCAATCTTGTAGTTTGTCGGGGGAGGAGTCAGGATGGGGGTGTGTGCGTGTGTGGGGGGGGGGGGGGAGAAACACTGTGTTTGATATGGCTTACCTGCAAATGATCTTTGTTTTGATCGGGTGTTTTCTCAATGAGTTTTTGAACTGTTGGTGCAGTGCGCGTATCCAGCCAAACTGAGCATGGGCAAAATTTACACAAGAAATTGATTACGACAACGGACTACACATTTCTGTTCAACCCTTTGAATTTCACTGTGTAGGCTTGTGGTGCTAAAATCTATGTGAAAATTCAACTGATTATTTTGATATGAAAGCTTAAAGGAACATTACAGAATTGGTAAGAAAAAAACTTGTATTGGGAATTGGTAATTTGTAAAATATACTTTTTGATCACAGATTTACATAAAACTTACACGGTCTAATGATGATGATAGTAGAAAACATCCCTTGAAATATTTCTGTCTGAAATGCCATATTTGATGAGAAATGAATAAACCAATTTTCCGATTGGAGCTTTATCGCTCAGTGAGCGTTTTATTCATTTGTTGAACCTATATGATTTCATGCAAATGTGTAATCGGTTTTTCACTATTTTCTTGTGACCCAGATGACCGATCGA
The DNA here is from genome assembly GCA_032158295.1 of Pycnopodia helianthoides. Taxonomy (NCBI): domain Eukaryota; kingdom Metazoa; phylum Echinodermata; class Asteroidea; order Forcipulatida; family Asteriidae; genus Pycnopodia; species Pycnopodia helianthoides. Next base: position 6,120,647 of record CM063262.1, read on the forward strand.
TCTCAAACTTCTACAGGTTTGTCGGTTTATGTATATGTTGGATTACACAAAGTGCTTGCACTGCCAGCAACTGTTTTGTTAGCAAAAACCAATTCTGTAATGTTCCTTTAAAGGGACACATAGCTTTTGGATTGGGCCTTAAACATCGTCCGCCATTTCGTAGAACCAACTCCACAAAATAATGGACTGCACACAAATTTGAGGGTTATTTGTGTGAATCATTTATGTTCAACCTTTAAACAGCCACGCAACTGTAACTTCACCGAAAAAGAGGAAATTACAAAATTTCAATGATTTTGTACAGTATTTTTCAATTTTGAAAGGTAAAACTGAGAATAAAAAAGAGGAAATCAGCTGATCCGAGGAAAAGTTGCATGTCTGTTTAAAACATCTTTCCAATCGTATTAACTTCAGAACCAACACTTTTTAAAAACCCTAAAAGTGCCTAATCCGAAAGCAATGTGTCCCTTTAACCCATTTTTGGAAGATAAATTATTTCCTGTCCTCTCGTTTTCCCTGCATTCATAGAAAAGTACCTGTGAAAATTTGGTCAAAGTCGTTTTTTCACATTTTCTCTGAGATTTTGTTTGCATGTCCAGGGTTCTGCCCACAGTGGTTGGTGTCCGGAAAACCCGCCTGGCACTCAGGATTCCCTAACCACCACTGGCACAGTTTTCTCTGTTTCCGACCATCACACATTTTCCAAATTTGTAAATTACACTTGCAATTTTCCTTTCAAAGGTTTTCAATGAAATGTAATTTGGGTATTTACCAGTAAAAATGGTATCAAAGCCATTAATTTTGAGTACTTCTTTGATTTCAATCTATTTATCATGATCTACCATGTAACATATCCATCTCGGAGATGGTTTCCAGGGAAACATTTTTCCACACTAAAGAAATCCTGGGCAGAACCCTGCATGTCATATCGAGCTTTAATTCGATAGTGGTAATCAAAATAAACAAAATACCCCCCTCCCATGCTCCTTACTTATTGCAGGAAACAGCGGTTCTCCAGTGATGCGATCCCAGACCACGGTGGACTCCCTCTGGTTGGTAATCCCATTGCCTTGATGTTGGCAGGATCGATGTTCATCTTGCGCAGGTTCTCCACGACACGCTCGATGCACTCTGTGCAAGTCGCTAAGATCTCCTTCGGATCTTCTTCCACCCATCTGAAATAAAAAAATATTAACAAACCAATAATAATAATTGTGACCCCCCCCCCCAACCCCCGAGGGCATTGCTCAAGAGCTTTATGAAAATGACCTGTCACATACTAATAAAGAATATTTTATCTATGCTTGTCGGTCATGTCGAAGTATTGGTTATTTCACAACAGCAGAGCTAAAGTATACAAGTTTGAACTGTGAGACCCACTTTATAGAATCTTGTAAGGGTTTACAGACTGATCTGGGCCCAATTTCATAGAGCTGCTTAGCACAACAATTTGCTTAGCATGAAATTTCCTCATTGATAAAAACAGGATTACCAACCAAATTTCCACGTGATTTTCAGGATAAGCACACAACAGCTGAATACCAGTAACAAGCAATATGCAACACATGGAAATTTGGTTGGTAAACCTGTTTTTATCAAGGAAGAAATTTCATGCTAAGCAAATTGTTGTGCTTAGCAGCTCTATGAAATTGGGCCCTGGTAAAATCTGCGATTGTATCTCTGCCTCCCCCCTCAGGCTTTCCACACACACTCCTGTGTTGTTTACCACTCTTTTCCAAAACTTACTTCCCACAATGCATTGTACTGCACACAATTCCAATAAGGCTTACAGACCGAACAATAACATCCGATTGAAAAAAAGTATTGTACTCAGTTAATAAAAACTGAAAATGTCTTCTTTAAAAAAGTTGATGTGATGTTTCCACTATATTTAGTTTAGGATACTTTCCTGACCATATAGGCTAATTCTGTTTCAGATTCATATGTGTCATTCAGAATACTAATATTTTTTTCGGTCTTAAACGAGTGAAAAAGTGGTGGTTGGATCAAGATTTTAGCCAGGATTTGGTAAAAGGGTGTCCATATTGTTCAGTTCAAGGTACACGTTGCCTTGGATCGGTCGAGTTGGTCTATAAAAAGCGTTTGTAAACCGTTTGTTATCAAATGCAAATGGTTAGAAAGATGTTTTAAAAGTAGAATACAATGATCCACACATATGCCTCGAAATTGTGTGGTTTTCCTTGAACTTTGCGAACTAACGCGGTCGGCCGTTTTGTGGAGTCAAGCAAATGAAAGATCTAAACAGGGTGTCCAAATTTGAAACAGGGTGTCCAAAAGACGCCCAGACACCCCTCTGGCTAACACTATGGGTTGGATTCAGTGGGAAGCCCATGTTTTGTTACCCTTCTTTTGGGAAAGACTGCTTGACTTCCACTTGATGATAGCTCAAAAGTTCTGATGTCTTGCTGGCGAACACCTGCAAAGATAAAAATTAAGTAAGTGTGGGGGAAATGTCTCGGACAATTTGAGGTACGAAGTGGCCGACATCGCTTTAAATGAACCACCAAAAAATACCTAGAGTTTTACATTTGAACTGTTTTGTGTTAAAGGTATTATACGGGATTGGTAGAGCTGACAAAATAGTCGCAGACAGTGTTCATTGTTTGTGTGATTCAACATATGCATGAACAAACAAACCTGTGAAGGTTTGAGCTCAATTGGTCATCGAGGTCACAAGAAAATAGTGAAAAGAGACCTTATGTGTTTTCTGTTTTTCAAACAGCACGTGAAAAAAACCCTTGTTTTACTCATTTCTCAGAAACGATAGCATTTTAGGCAGAAATATTTTAAGGAACCCTTTCTACCATTAAATCATGTAAGTTATTTGTGAACCTGTGAACATTTGTGTTTTTCGATCTTACCAATAGTGTACAGGGCCTTTAATTAATCAAGCACTAAGAGAATATTTATTTCTATGGGCATGATGGTTAAGTATACATGTACTTCAATACTGAATTGAAAGATATTTATCAGACTGTAAGTCAACATTTGAGTATTGAGTTTACTGGCCCAAGGCTAAAATCACTGACCTCGGGCCTGTAGTCAAGTTTAAGATCCAATCCCTGAGATAAATAAGTGTTAAGCGAGAGCCATGCCACTGAGTAACGCTGAGGTCGAAAATCTCACATATTTTAATGTTAAATGTATGCTACCGGCCTAGAATTTCATCTTTGAGAGGGCAAAGCTATTTTCATTTTGCAAAGGGCACTTCCATTGGAAAACCTTAAATTCTATGGGAAACTTTACTAAAGTACACATCAAAACAGGACGCTACTAAGATTTGCCTGCTTGAATAGCGTTTAGTAAAATCATGGAGGAAGGAAATTATCAAACTTGGCGGTGTCGGCATAAGTTATTATCCACTCTAGCATTACAACCACCACGACCACATTCTCAACTGTGTAAGGCTGTGAACTGTGGTTTAGCTTCATTCTTCTTCTTCATTTTGATTGCAGTCTTCAAAATGGTTGAAGTACATCTCATCCGAAGGACAAAGCAATAATGAATGGTGCTAATTAAGGACACAGGTGTCAAAACTGGGTCTTGAACCCACACTCTGCATGCTCTACTGATCAGCTAGAAACACCAGGGCCCAATTTCATAGAGCTGCTTAGCACAAAAATTTGCTTAGCATGAAATTTTTGCCTCGATAAAAACAGGATTGCCAGCCAAATTTTCACGTGATTTTCAGGATAAGCAAACAACAGCTGAATACCTTATAATAAGCAATATGCAAAAAATGGAAATTTGGTTGGTAATCCTGTTTTTATCAAGGAAGAAATTTCATGCTAAGCATATTTTCGTGCTTAGCAGCTCTATTAAATTGGGCCCTCCGAGTTCGATGCTCTTAACCACTCGGCCCCACGACATGCCACCAATTTGGTCATAAAATTATCATCAATGGATATCAAATTGGATCTCTATTTCCGTTATCATGTTATAGACTTACACTTAAATCAAAGAAAGTCTACTCATGAATGATCCAACCAGCTTACCAAGAATCGTGTGCTGCTAGTTCCTTGATCAATCGCTCCAACAAGTGGCCCAAAATCTGTCTCTTTTTGCGCCATGTTCATGATGTTTGAATGATGCACAGGAATCTAGCAGTAGCACTTCACAGTTTAAATGAAGAATTGTGCTGACCCTTGCAGAAACCTTTGAAGAGGTTACAAGCTGTAATAACGCTTTAACAGTTATGTTTCCCCCATATGTCGAACGATGCTGCCATCCTACACTAACTTCAACTAAAGTACAAATCTACACAAGTGCATGCTCGTACCGGTACATGTTACACAGAGCTAGCCAAGGGCAGGCAGTACATGGTGTACACACAAAAAACCAAGATGCGTGGCCTTGAGTGACTCAACTGGGGTCAAACAATCAGTACAACTTTGGACGGAGTCGACTCGGTCAACACAACCCTAGTTTGTTTGCCCATGGCTAGAAACCTCACGCAAGGAACTAAGTTAGTATTGGGGGTGTGTCTATTTGTCCAAAGAGTTAAAAGACGGACAAACACAGCTTCATGAGCTAAACAAACACACAATTTCCTGCCCATTGTCCACGCACTGATTGATGATTTATTGAACCAGATCACTTGGCTCTTAACCACCGTCATGCAGGCTGTGTTTACACTGTAGAGTTTGGGTGCCAGACGTAAACAACAAGGGGGGGGGGGGGGAGGGGGGGGGGGGGGGGGGGGGGGGGGGCCGGTGCAGAACAACCTCGACTGCGCGAACGTTTGATAGACCGTGTCACATTTGTTTACAGAGTGGTACATTATAATGCTATTTCTGACGGGCAAGATGCTACACAGGCTCAATGGGAAAATTTATATTTGGTGTCATAATTTTCACATAAATTCAAAATTTACAAAAGCAACAGCTGTACTAGCTTTTGAGATGTCCCTACCTCTTTCTTCATATCAAAAGTTGAGGAAAGTCAGACAGGACGTGCGATCTCCATGAAACATAAGATTTGTTGTATTATTCCATTGAGCTGTGTACAAAATGTGCCCGCCGGAACTGAGAATTCATGCTCTGTGGCTCTTTTGTAAACATGTGATGTCACAGGTCACATCGTCTATACAACAGTTTTATGGAGATCGCACTGTCTGATTTTCCTCAACTAAATTGTGCTTTTTGAATACTACATTTTGACCTCCATTATCTTGTATGCCGTGGATTTAATAGTATTATAATTATTAGGTCCGCCAGTGTTATTACTTCTTCATTGCTGCACGTAGGCCTATCTATCAAACGTTTGCGCATGCGCAGTCGAGGTTGTTCTGCTGACGTTCAACCTTCATTGGCGGAATTTAGAAATCCCAGTACAATGGAAACAGCGGGCCATGCAGTAAAGCTTCACCTGTCCCTTCATCGCATCCGGTCCTTTCTCTATATTGATTGATGTTACCGTGGAGATAGAAACCGAGTCACAAAGTGCATTCTATAGAACAGGGGCATATGCAGTACTGTGAAACATATTCAAACACAAAGGATAGGTAAGGCAGAAGAATAAAAAAAAACAAAAAAAAAAACATGTTTAGCGTCCCCGCCCGCTTTCTTTTTAGAGGCCGCCTCCTTTTTTTCTTTTTCTTTTTGAGGGTATTAATTTTAACGATCTCTGACGAAAAAACTTAATTTTCAAATAAATTAGACTGTATTTTTAGACTTTAGTACGGAAGCGTTAAAGGGCCACAACAAAAAAAATTTCTCTTCAAAATGCTATATCGCCTCGGCAGCTTTTTTTCTGTGTGTTTATTTCTCGGTGTGCTTAAGTCTAAAAATACATTTTATATAAAAAAATAAAATAAAAAAATAAATAAGAAAACAAAGATTTGGACTTACAGATGACTCGGGCACGTACACTGACGTCACCCAGGCACTACAACCAGCTAGCTGCTCATGGTCAACCGTTTTGGGGAGTCAATTGCGTCTCTGAGTAAACAACACGAAATGTTTACATTTGTTTACTCGCCGATTAACCACGGAGCAATTTTATAATTTATAGACCATGTAAAACCTTCGTTAACAAAACGAGTTGGACCTTGTGCATTCCAGGGCTTTTCTGTCAGACAAGATCATACTGCACTTAAATGTTACACCTACGTGTCATCGTCCACATAATTCAAAGAGTTACGAAAATACCAGCTGAACAAGTTTTGAGGTGTTCGTCATTTCTTCATATCAAAAAGTCGACAGTGCAATCTCTAAATAATCAGATTTAATGTTTCTTCCATTATGCTGCAATTGGTGCTCGATATGGAGCAGAGGGAACCCCCCCCCCTCCTACTGTCTTCATTGTGTGCTTGGAATCTCAGGAATTCTTTTGAGGGGGGTAGTTCTATACAAGAGGAAGATAGTGTGTTATAGTACGGGAACATTGGGGGGGGGGACCCCTCTCGGGCAGGCTATATTATGCTGGAGCGGTGAACAACCGGGCCGCACCCGCAGGAAGTCCAGGCTCAATGGCTCTCTTGCAAACATTGTGATGTCACAGGTTACATGGTCTATAATATATCACACTATAACTCATCGGCCGACGTCACTTTCCTTCGTTTAAGTTGACGCATTTTAGCCGTTGGCTAAGAGTTCAATTTTAATAAAACCATCAATAATTTTAAATATATGACCAAATCCGCACTTCGTGCAGACAGGGCTATGGATACGCTCAATGGGGCGTATACTTGCTTGTAGAACATTGACCGAGGCATGCTTGGTATCTCTTCTCATTTGCATGTTTGCATAATAACCTACTGTAGGCCTACTGGCCGTGAATTGAAACTCAAGTGGCTTAACACTCAGTTAGCACATGATCTTATCACGTATTCGCTGTGAGCAGATGAAGGTATTGACAAATGAGCTAAACAAACCAACTGCCTTCATTAAAGGTAAAACGTATTCACGGCTCGGGAAAAAGTGTTAGCTCATTCGCCCTTAATAAACATTCGGCTGTAGGCCAAAACGTAGCCTTTTTTTGTCTAGACGGCTATTTCATGCCGCAGTTTCTAATCCAGACAGAGACGGCGAGTTCCGAGTTTCATATTATACCACATCAAGATATCGAGATAAGTTTATGTTTGGTTTCTTGCCAAAATAGACTTTCATGGTTTGCAGGTTGACTTTCATGGTTTATTCGATCCCTTTCTGTGTTGGCACGGCTCGAATCCTTACTAAAAGCTGACGGGTCTGCTGACCTTTAGGCCTAAATTTTGTTGTTGTTGGATTGCCCTTTCCCGACCGACCGTAAAAGTAGCAAAATCTCGGTCGCGGTTCTTTTTTTTTGTTTCTCGTGGTTTTCCCTTTTTTCACTTCAGAATTTTGATTTCATGAATATTTATGCTTACAAAATGGTAAATACGGTTGCCCTTTGTTTAAAATATAGATTACAGACACATCGTCAGCGTTTTCACGAAGTAGCACGCACTGCTATACCAGCAAAAAAATTACAATCAGAGAAAACGGCCTCTGAAGTTGAACATTTTTTAGAAACCCACTTTCCTTCAAAACTTCGAAGTATTTCCATTTAAATTTCTCAATGTAGATACTTGATGACTTGAGCTTTAAAATAAATCTTATTATGACTCATTTGCATAATTAATTAAGAAACTAGACACGAGAGAACTTCCGTGCTACTTTGTGAAACCAAAAAAAGGGCGAAATATGTATTTTTTCGTTTTCACGAATGTAGCACGCGCCTATACTACAACACAGCATTTTGAGTTACTTCATTTAACTAGGTCAGCGCGCGCGCGCTCACACAAGTAGCGTGCTACTTCGTGAAAACGTTTTTACCTCACTTTGACTTGAGTGCATGCCGTGTATTACAATGGTAAACAGAAGTCGGGTGCTACTTCGTGAAAACAAAAAATGCCACAATTGTGCCAAAGTCGAAAACACTCATTAGCTTAATTGAAAAAGTAAAGCTGTCTGAGCTTTGAAACTTCATGGAATTGTAGGTCTTCATGCATTATCAGAAATGTAAAAAAAAAAATCCTTAAGCACATAGCGTGCTACTTCGTGAAAACGCTGACGACATATTAACACTTTAGGTGTATATTTCAAAGTGCAAACATATCAACTTCACTCTGAAATATTTATGCAGTGTGTTTTGGGCATTCTTTGACATCTCAAAAAATAATAAAAAATCGACCGACCGACCCAAGAACAAAATCGGGTGAAACGTTTTTCTTTTAGGCCTAATGTCGGATCATAAAAATGCTTGCAGCAAGCTTAGCGTGTATTTGTGTTTTCTGTTTAAATGCCATGCTGCGCCATGGGTCAACTCCAAATGGTATGTTAACAGGTACTATGGTCCCTATTCCCAAAGGTAGATGGGCCAACTTGACTCCCTCAGATAATTTCAGGGCAATTACTTTGAGTATATAGCCTTTTTGGGAAGCTGCTTGATAATATCATTATGCATAAAGAACAGGTCAATTTGTGTACAAGTGACGGAGCTTCAGTTTAGTTTTAAACAGTGCTCGTCTACATCACTTTGTACTGCAATGGTTCAAGAGACAGTGTGTCTTATTTTGTGTATAATGGGAGTAATGTTTATATACTTTGCTTGTAGATGTCAGTAAAGCTTTTGATAGGGTCAACTATTGTCAATTGTTCCGAATTCTGTTGACTCGTGGCATTTGTCCAATGTATTGTAAATTGCTTTTAAATATGTATGTTAATCAAAAGCTGAGGGTCAAATGGAATGATGAGTATTCTGGGCTGTTTTCTGTTTCTAATGGTGTGAAGCAAGGTGGGGGTAATTTCCCCAGTTTTATTCTGTGTATATACGGATGGTTTACTGGATGAATTGAAGAGTTGTGATATTGGACTGTCATATGGGTAATGCTTATGCCGGGGCATTTGCATAATATGCAGATGACCTGACTCTATTTTCTCCCCAAGTTGTGGCTTTGCATAAAATAGTTGATATTTGTGAAAAATATGCAATGCAGTTCAATGTCAATTTTAACGTAAAGAAGAGAGTCAGATGATTGTTTTTTAAACCTAATGACAGGCTGCCTGATCTCTGTGTTACTGTTAATGGCACCAAGGACAAGGTGCAAATTGTTGAGAATATCCTTCATCTTGGACACATGTTGTCCAATAATACTTTTGAGTTTGTTGGTACTAAGTGTGTCAGTGATTTTAATCGTCAGTGTAATTTGTTCTTAGCTGATTTTAAGTATGCCAATTCGAACCTTAGAAATACTCTTTTTCATAAATATATGTTTTTATTGTACTCAAATTCTACCACTGTTTGAAGATAAAATTGACGCTATTTTTAAGGCATGGCGTGTGGCCATTCGTAGAGTTTGGAGAATTCCTTGGCGTACTCATTGCTGTTTATTGTACCTCATATCGCTGGTTGTAAGGATCTCGAATACTGTTGGTTTGCTAAACGTTAAAGGTATTGTACACTTTCGGTAACAGCTCAAAATCAGTGTCCACATTTTGTGTGATTAAACATATGCATGAACAAACAAACCTGTGAAAGTTTAAGCTCAATTGGTCATCGAGGTCACGAGAAAATAGTGAAAAGAGATCTTATGTGTTTTCTGTTTTTTCAAATTATCGCGCGCGATAATTACTATTGTTTTACTCGTTTCTCAGAAACGATAGCATTTTAGGCAGAAATATTTTAAGGAACACTTTCTACCATTACTTACTTTAAATCATGTAACTTATGTGTGAATCTGTGAACATTGTGTTTTTCGATCTTACCAATAGTGTACATGGCCTTTAAGTATCACATTTATTGTATGGCATTGAATTCAAATAACCTTGCTGTAAGTACGATTTGTAAAGCGGGGGTCAATATGGATCATACTCTATCATGGGGGGCAACTTCAGGCTTTTGTCATCTCGATTCAACATGTGCACCAGTGATGTAACAAGGCGGTGGGATACTCTTTGTTATGCAAGTGAAGATTCTTCAGGCTTTTCATGTTATGTTTTTGATTGTTCATGTTATTACCATTGTTAAATGTTTGATAAGGAGTTTGTTTTTCTTGACATTCATGTTGTAGTCGCCAAGTCTCAGTATTTTAGGATTTGTCCATTTATAACAGCCCCAGATACCTTTACATAACACTTTGCTAGTATTCAACCCAAGCATTGTGTAAACTATTACCTGTTTTAAAGGTAGACAGCTTACATTGTAAAGAGGTAAAGTCTTTACTTCGAAATTAAGTAATATTTTACATGAGTGGGTTTACCTAACAATTCAGTAAATGAAACTACCCAATATTGAAGTAAAGTTTTACACAACTATTTAGCAAGATTTAACCCAACGCTTGTTGGGTAAACTTTTACCTAATACTTATGAGGTTCACCTGCTACATCTAAAACAGGGTAATATTTTACACAAGCTGTGTAATCTTTTCTCTGTGTGTATCAGAACTGCGGGGCTTAATAAGGAAGTAGCTTGTATGCGGGACAGGCCCATAAGCCATTTTGGGATAATAGTGGACACAATGCTATGACGCTAGTACATGTATTAGGTTTGGGTAAATATGTCTGTATATCACCCAAACCCAAACAGTGCACTCCTATACTGTCCGCCATATCTCAAAAAAGGCTAATGGGTGGGTTCCTGAGCAAAAATGAGTGCAATGACTTTTTGGAATTTCTGTGCACGTGTTAATTTTTCGGTGCTCTTAATATAAGATCATGATGTTTTTAAATTTTTCTTCTGTTTTCAATTTTAAACCTTGCTTTTTTTTCTGTATGTTACTAATGTGCGTCATCAGATGCGAATAAGAATCATGAACATTAATGTACATGTATACAGAGAGAAGCAGAAAGCACACCGAAAATGCAAGGGGTAAAACAAAAAACGAACAAAGAGCATTTATACCATAGGTCCTTTTGGTTGGTAAAGCAGTTTGCAACAGCTAATTATATTTTCTTAAAATGGGAAGTAACTGAACTTTTGGGTACAACCATGTGTAAATCTCGATCTTGTGAGATCTTCCGACTCTGAAAAAACAGCCGTTGTGTGGCCTCGACATGTCTACACAATCCCTCCGTTTTTCTGAATGCTTTTAATAGTGAAGGCTTATATTTCCTACCAAATTCACTAGTCCTCAATAATTATAGCCTGTCATCAGGTGGCCCATATCCTTTGTGCATTTCAAGGCTCACTCCCGTTTCTTAAGTAAACTCACAACACACATTCTTAGGCTATGACTTCAAGGTTCCCCAGTATTGACCATTACTCCTCCAATTCCTTATTCTTGACCGTTACTCCCCTGTTGGCCACTAGGCGTCATCTAACCTTGTTCTTCGAAATGAGGTCACTAATCTTATGTTATTTCTCTGTGACATCATTTCTAAATTAAAATCACCTCTCCAAAACCCTATAAAACATCTCCCCAACTTACACTCTGGGCCTCGACTACTCCGTCGACTTTCCCTTATGCCTTAGTGCAAGAGACTCACCTCTCACATACCTACGAGCTAGGTCTATATCACCTCTGTAACAATTGTATTGATAGAAGTCAACTTATAATAAAATAAGACAAGACCCATACGTTGTTCCAAGTGTTTAATTTCTTCAGTCGTTGTCACCTAGCACACTCCACTCCGCTCGCACGCTCAGATTCCGTTAACCAGAGAAGTAGAGTCAAGTTATATATCTACTTATGCGTTACAATAGCTTTTCTCTCTCCACTCCTGAATTCATGTGATTCCACTTGACTGCTCTTGTCACCCTTGCAATTGTATGCGTGTATGTTAGTGGAGGTGGGAACTATCAGGATTTCGATAAGACACACAATACCCACATTTTAAGCCATATTTTAGGTAGTCACAAGGAGGAGACTACAAAAATCAGTTTAGGAAGCTATTTTGACCCCATGCCCTATAGTCTATGTGTGTTGTCTTGTCATTTAGCCTTCGAGAAAGACTCTGCAAGTGCAAGGGTCGAAACGTCTGGCCACACCTAATTGTTAGGCTTCAAACATCACTTGCATTCAAAATGGATTTAATCATAATAGAACAGTCGTCTGACACGAACAGTCAATGTACAGTGATCGCTGTCTCTGCTAAAAAGTCAGTCAGTTATTATAAGACTCGTTGCGATAGCTTGGTGCCCCGTGATTATAATATAGGGAGAAGCTCGGCTGCCATTGCCCAGGCAGCGTAATTAACAGACTGCAGTCTGCGATGAGAAGGCTATACGATCCTCTTCGACCGCAGAGCAGAGAAATGACGGGGTAAGTTTTCAGGCAAAATGTTCAGACTTGATATATTGGCTAATTTACTTGAGTAAAGTTGATATAATATTTCATTACCGGAGCAGGTAGTGGCACCACGCGTCACGTCACCCACCCCAACCTGGACCCTACCAGTCGGGTCCTCTGGATATCCTCCATGGATATACCCGTATAGAGCAATTATTACTTGCTCTATGGGTATATCCATTCCTTGCTCTATAAGAATTTTTACCGTATGGAAAGTCAAGTGTGTTCGACCATGGTTCGACCTAGACCCAGTAACTGGGGCGCTGTATTCCTTTTTCGAAATTTTGACATTATCTGTCATACTAGCGCCCCAGCGATAAAAAATCAGAGATGTCACACCAAAAATGCCCCAAAATGACGGAAATACCCAACGAATTACCTTAAAAACTGCCAACTGGCCTCTCCATATGTTTAAGATGGAACACCAGGCATGAAATTGTACTCACGGAAATTTGTCCGGCTAAAAAATGATGATTTTTGAGACATTCCCGGTTTCCGTTGATCATGTCCAGCCATCGTCTTCATGAACGACCCTGCGGGGGGTCCTACTAAAAGCCGACAACACGCCGACAATGCCGACAACAAGTCCAGAGTGCCGACAACACGCCGACAACAAGTGTCAGATACCTTAAAACCAGCAAATAAACCAAGGATTTATTAGAAATATGTGTACTATGTAATATTTAAAAAAAATGCAATGGCATAACTTCACGAAAAGTCCGAATTTTTAGCCAGAAAAAACACGAAAATACACGGAGTGCGGTCGGACGCCATCTTGGCCTAAAAACCGTGTTTCGACCTTTCCATTATGATACGGGGGTAACACATCCGGGGTTGTAGTGATGGCCTAGTAATTATTATGCCAATAGCAATAATAAGCCGTGGGATGACGCCCGCCCTCTGTTATTTTGTAAGCGCTAAATACATCTTACCTGTACCATAATGGAATGGTCGAAACACGGTTTTTAGGCCAAGATGGCGTCCGACCGCACTCCGTGTATTTTCGTGTTTTTTCTGGTTAAAAATTTGGACTTTTCGTGAAGTTATGCCATTGCATTTTTAAAAAATATTACATAGTACACATATTTCTAATAAATCCTTGGTTTATTTGCTGGTTTTAAGGTATCTGAAACTTGTTGTCGGCGTGTTGTCGGCACTCTGGACTTGTTGTCGGCGTTGTCGGCGTGTTGTCGGCTTTTAGTAGGACCCCCGCAGTAAGGTAGCCATGAAAACGATGGCTGGACATGATCAACGGAAACCGGGAATGTCTCAAAAATCATAATTTTTTAGCCGGACAAATTTCCGTGAGTACAATTTCATGCCTGGTGTTACATCTTAAACATATGGAGAGGCCAGTTGGCAGTTTTGAAGGTAATTCGTTGGGTATTTCCGTCATTTTGGGGCATTTTTGGTGTGACATCTCTGATTTTTTATGAAAATATTGCACTTCCCCATATTTTGGGTAGCTCTGCTGGGGCGCTAGTATGACAGATAATGTCAAAATTTCGAAAAAGGAATACAGCGCCCCAGTTACTGGGTCTAGGTTCGACCATGTTCGACATAGTATACTCACCTACACAACCAATAGGAAATAATATAATAAACTAGACATTAAGTGTTTGTGAACAAACACGAAGCTGTTCCTGTTTGTTGCACTTTGATTGAATGATTCAGACATTTCTATATTAAAACATTAAACCTAATTTTGTGTGTCTTTGTCTTACTGAGTATGTTCTTGGGCTAATATAGTAAATGATTTATGGGGTATGAGTTATTGTTTATTTTTAGCTATTGAGGCTATTGACCCCAAATCCAAAACTGACCCTATTACAAGATGGTACGTTACCCCAAGTAATGCCTTTCAAGAAGAACCCTAAACGAACGTTGGAATTTCATCTGTTGTTCATGTCAAGAAGAACCCTAAACGAACGTTGGAATTGAAGTTGGCAGCCCAAGTTCCGAACTGGGGTCCCTACAGACTCCAGTGAACAGCAGTAGCCACCACACCACGATGAATAATCAACACGTTTCGGTATTTGACACTATATAAAATTGTTGTTATTCGCGTTTGCGTTAGAGACACTTGTGTCCAGGAGTATATCGAATATTATTGAGTTCTAATTGGCATACAATTTTTTCGGGTTGATGATTTAAAATTTGGTAAGTGTGCTATTGCATCAAACACGTCTAGGTCTCTACACAGAATCATCCGGCGTTGCAATCCCGGTCAGCTCAGCGTGTGCATTCAGCGTGCATTTCCAACCAAGCGGAGTTTCGCGAGCAAGAACAATTCTTTTTAAAAAATGTGTTTTTCATACTAACACATTTTATAAGGTACAAGATGGTATATAACTCATCCCCATTTAATGCCTTTTAACGAAAACCCTATAGAACCTACGTAGAAATTGCAAATACTGGTCATGCAGAATCGAATAGGCTATACACTATCCATGTGGTTTGAAACCTGAATAAGGAACTGAGCGGTGAAACACACGAAAGGTTATTCTCCGACGCCTTGTCGTGATTGTGCGATCAGCAAGCTAGCCATGATGGCCGATTTTGTCACTTAATCGCTTATTATCGTGGAAACACATTGTGCTTTGATTAGTTTTATTGGCCTGGAATAACTCTTAGTAAAAGCACTTGTGTTTTAAACATGATTTGTGTATTATAAGTAACTAAAATGTAACTTATTTTGAAAAGTTGTGTTTTTAACTATTACTTTTGAGACCTATTGGTTTTGTGCATAGATACAAAACGCGCGATAAATGACGTCATTGTGACGTCGTCCGTAATTTTAGGCCATGATGCACATAAACAGTATTCCAGAAGTATAAAACTGAAAAAAGTATGACAATTGGGGGTATACTTTTAGAGATATGGCGCTCACCAGGTTGGCTAATTAAATATTCACCTCGCTATAAAGTGGCTAATTAATTTAGAAATTTAACATTTATTATATTTAGAGTTAAGTTTATGTTCTAAGCTTCAAATTGATATAGGATCTAACTCTTAAATATTTAAACATTAGGAGATTAGGCGTATAAACAATATGTGTACAAATGCTATGGGGTTTAGGCGGAAACAAAGAATAATAATAATAAAAATAATAAAAATCTCGACGAAAACAAAACCTGTTCCGTCTTCTAAGTCGGAACAGCTTATAATATACATGTATAAATAAACCCTTGTCTATATTTCTAACGTTTACCTGCGTGAAACCGGGTGAAAGTCCAAATTTGCTTAGCCGATGAGAGAAAACACTGAGTTCTTAGTATGACCAGCCCAAATGTCATGAAATGAACATCACTTGCTTATTTTGTTTTATTTAGCAAGTTGATTACTTTGCTGACTCAGCAAATTGTTTCTCAGCTCACCTACGCTACGTTATGTACGTACAGCTTCATGAAACTGGTGAATGGTATGTTTGGACTCCAGTGACCCGTTCTACGAAAATGAGTCTGATGTCGCCCAATGCATTATTGTTTAATGGACGTTTCAATGTGGAAAGTATTAAAAAAAAATAAAAAAAAATAAAATGTTTAAGATCTATTTATGCATGGTAAACTTTCAGAACACTCAATTTTAGTCAATAAAGCTATGAAAACAACAATTTTGTGACCATACTTTAGTCTAATTTGTGTCCTTTTGCTTATATGAAATGGCAATTTTAAACATCAATTTTTACTTGTAATTCGTTTTCAACAAAAAATGATATATTGGCTAATTTCAAACGGGAGTAACTCAGCAACGCAATACACCCCAGAGCTTAGACATATACCAAATAACTGCTGTTGGTATGTTCTTTCCAGCCATGTATAATCCAATTCTTTAAATTGTCAACATCAGACTCATTTTCACAGAGCGGGTCAGATTAATAAACCTGGGCCCAATTTCATAGAGCTGCTTCAGCACAAAAGGTAGCTTAGCACAACAAAATTATGCTTACCAGAATAAAGTTACCAGCCAAACTGCCATGCCACACGTACAATTTGTGACTGGTATCCTGCTCATTTCTGCCTAGCAGAAAATTGTTAAGCAAGGCATACCTGACCTTGGGTGTTTGCCCATAACATAACTGTGGAGTCAATTTAATATGTAGTGTCGCAGCGTTTTCCATTTACTATTGGTCCGCTGATCCATGGAGGAAGAAGACTTTCATCTGACTAAATGCAAGCTAAAAAAACCCGATGAGGAGGACCAGTCAAAATTCTCCCTGAGTGGTTCGGTTGGCTATAGGTCAGTTTTGAAAAGCTTCTCTTTTTGATTTGAATGATGGACTACTCACTAAATAACGGACCAGTGAAACTAAAAACAAAGTTTAGGGCAATTCCCGTTGTGTTGATTCAAAGTAGAAACGTAGTTCCGAGAGTCAGAACTGAGAATTCGAACCTTGGATCCTATCCCCCCTGTCTGCTTTAATAAATAGATGACGGAACCATCATACACACGGAAAGGCAGACAGTAAAAATATCCCTCTGATCGCAAGAATCAGTTCCCAATTTGAGACGATTAAGTTGCTAAGAAACAAGACGTTGCTTTTAATGTAGACTTTACTTGCGTCGTGATACTTTGTTCTGGAGACAAACAAGAGACTGTTTTTTTTTTTTCGGAGACCAAGCGCATCGTCATTGGCGCCATCTTTCGGCTTTTAGACTTGCGTCTCTGGCAACCATGTCCTTGGATTTTTAACGGGTGAACTCATGAGTGGGGTCGCTGCCGTCACCTGTTCCCTTTTAATCGCCGCTATTCTAAAGGCCTGCGCTAAACGTCGCACTTTTGCCGAGCCGAACTCGAATGTTTTCAGTTCGATTCGACACGGCAAGAGCGCGACGTTTGTCACCGTGTCGTGCCGCTACCGTGTAGCACGGCAGGGCTTGCCGTGCTACACGGCAGTGCCGAACTTAAATAAAAGGTTTGCGCTAAACGTCGCTCTTTTGTCGAATTTAATTCCTAATTTTACAACTGTTTGAGTTCGACACGACAAACGTGTGACGTTTAGCGCAGGCCTTAGTTCTTGCACCTACTGCTCCACTGTGTTTACAAAAGAGCCACAGAGCCTGTGGACTCATCCGGCGGGCACAATGTACGCAGCTCAATGGAAGAATACAACAAATCTTAAGTAGGATTTGAAGCTTTGCATGGTGGAAGTATAACTAAGGCCTGCGCTAAACGTCGCACGTTTGTCGTGTCGAACTCAAACAGTTGTAAAATTAGGAATTAAATTCGACAAAAGAGCGACGTTTTTATGACGCGTTAGTTTTCATGGTTTCTAAATCATGGTTTATAAACCATGTTTTATGATGATTAAGTTTTTATGGTTTACAAACCATAATTTATAAGCTTTGATTGTATATTCATGGTATGTAAACCACAAAATAAAATTGACAGCACTTTCTATGGTTTACATCTAATTGTTACAAACCATGGTAAAAACAGGTCAAAAAGAGGCTAAACAATTAATTGACAAACGGCGCCCCATAGCGGTAATACCACGTTAAAATCTCTTTTGAGTAGCTGTTGGTTCTGAAAAGAACCGGTGGTTAACGACTCAACGTTTCGATCAGTATGCTCTGATCGTCTTCACGAGAAGACAAACAAATCGTATGTTTTATGGATATCGCACTGTCTGATTTTCCTCAACTTTTGATATGAAGAAAGGGGGGACTTCTCAAAAGCTGTACAGCTGTTGCTTTTGTAAATTGTGAATTTATGTGAAAATTATGACACGAAATATAAATTTTCCCATTGAGCCCGTGTAGCATTTTGCCCGGCAGGAATTAGCATTATAATGTACGAGGTCACCACTCTGTAAACAAATGTAACATGGTCTATAGCTGCGTCGGTTAGACCCCCATGTCTCACACATGAGTACACAACACGGGCCTTAATTCAGCCCAAAACGTGTGCTTAATTATTTTGTTAATGGGCAGCGTCAGTTTGTCCCATGTGTGTACCATTTTGAAACAGATTTTGGGTCATACTGACCCAGAAATGGGTCAGGCCCTACACGGGACCAGTATCCGAGTCAATTCTGACCCGGAAGTTTTCAGAGTATTCACTATGTATAGACTATGTATAGACCATGTTACCTTTGTTTACAAAGTGGTGACCTTGTACATTATACACGAGTTGCACGCTGTGACGGGGTCCATGGTGTTTTGTATTGTACACCCGAGCGGGCAAATGGCACCGGAGGCGAAGCCGAGGGTAGTCTTCGCTCGTCACCAGCGCCTTGCCTTAAAACCAAAGGCGCTGGGATGGGCAAACGTATCAAGCACGCTCATTGGTTAATGCTCAGTCCCATCATGCATCACACTCACACTGCAAGCACTGCACGCATGACGTACTTCCTGAACAAGAATCTGTGCAAGCTGATTAGCCCATCCCAAGGGTAGTCTTGATTGGCGACGCTGTTTTTGTATTAGCCACCGGTAGAGGGCGCTACATTGACTGTTTGGGAGTCTGACTCGGAAGGACTGGGCAACAGATGTTCGTGTGAAACAGATATCTCTTCTCCAGTATAATTCGCGTTGCGGACAGTAATTCGTGTTGCGATATCGCACGACGTTAAACAAAATGAACGAAGCCAATCAAGACTAAGCCGAGGGTGCCAATTGCCCCCGAGGGTTATACCTCTGTCTTGAATTCTTAGTAATATTTTTCCGCATCTGAAGGACTCCAATTTCATCGAAACGATGATAATCTCGATCCTTTGCAGCACAGAAAGTTGTACGATGCGCGCGCGCGTGAGAGGAGAGTGGCACATGGATATTTGTTGCCCGCTCATGTGATCGTTCTGCGCCAATGAAAATACAGCATTCAAGACAGAGGTATAACAATCTAATGCGTTTTCTGACGGGCAAGATACTCATATGAATTTGTGATGTAAAGTAATCTGTTCAAACAGTCAGCGGGCGCGCGCCGTGCCGCGCTGTGTACAAATTTTCTTCAAAACCGGGGTTCTTGGCCATGATTGTTATTATAGCTTTGCAACCGTTTATCGTAAAGCTTAGTCCAAAACGGAAATATAAAGGGTAAAACCTCCTCTTTCGACTCGTAAAACATTGGTTTCAAATGAAATATGTTTTGCCACGTCTTTTGGGGGTTCATTCGTACAACTGCGGTCACATTTCCTATGGAGAGTGCTACAAAATTTGTCTTTTTTGTCGCATGAGGGCTCTTAATTCGACCATAAGTCAACAAGCCGACGGCTGATTCCTTAGTCCTAAACGGATTTGGAAAGTTTACTATCTGACCAACACAGTGCTCTAACAAATTTTGTGATTGGACAAATTTTACCAACGTCATTTTTGAGTTGAACTAAAGACCAATGAAAAGTTATTTTACAGCTTCTAAAAAGCCGTTGCTAAAACGTCTGTTTTACAAACTTCCGCAGTGTCAACTCTGAAACCACAACACAATTTTCTAAAATGATAAGTTCATGTACTAATAGGAAGGTTTCACTGGCAAAACTTACATGAGCAGAATCAGTAATGTATACACTTTCTTCTTGTGAACATTTTTTTCTAAGATAGTGTCACACATTTTTATAATGGCAAGTTAAGTTTTGCTTCACTGATGAAAATTGTGCACTGGTTGTGTGTACGTTTTTGTGTGTGGCGATGACATGGACTATACCACCATTGGTTCAGGGTTGAACAGATTTGCACGATACAATTTGTTATTTAGCAACAGCGTTGCTCTTTGTTGTGTTCATAATGTGCTGGAAAGTTGGTTACAATTTAATTAGTAAATTGTTAATAACAATAACATGTCGCATTTCCTTCTCTGCCTCAAATTGTTTGCACTAATAACGTGATACTTATTGAGTTACACAGAAACACCCCTGTCCACACAATGGTATCTACCATGAAACTGTTTAGGCGCGCACGGACCACGCTCGCTGTGTGTGTGTACTCGTATGGTATGAGCTATTTACGTGGGGAAATAAGTTTACATATTTGTACACAACAAATTCATATGACACAGGCCATTTGGGAAAATTTACATTGATGTGTCATAATTTTCACATCAACTCAAGATGAACAGTTGGTACAGCTTTCGAGATGTCACCCCTTAATTTCTTCATATCAAAAGTTGAGAAAAATCAGACAGTGCAATCTCTCTATAAGACATAAGATTTGTTGTATTCTTTCATTGAGCTGTGTACAAGCTGTGCCTGTATGAAGTCCAGGCTCTGTGTGGCTCTTTTGTAAACATGTGATGTCACAGGTCACATGGTCTATAGGCAACGGAGGATTCAACTGGGCAAGGTTTGAGGTAACACATATCCGTAAAAACTAAAACTCTCTCTTTATGAGTTGTGGTGGTTCTTAAAATAACCGGTGGTGTAACAACTTTGACGTTTCGATCAGTATGCTTCTAAGAACTGCTGCAACCTATGCAGTTAGAGTAGTTCATGTCGCCTACCACAAAACTATATACCAGATCACAAACCTTTCGTTTTGTTCTGTTCACTTTAACAGTCAGTTTGTTGTTTTACTAGTTTCTTATTAAATTTAATATTTTTCATTGTCTGTACTTTTGGAGTTAATGCCATTGAAAATTCCCCTTGTGTGGGATAATATTTTTTAATCTGATAATTTCTTATCTTATCTTACCATTCTCAGTTTGATGATGAATATAATGATATTCATTTCCATTTCCTTGTTTGCTAGCAGAAAACAACATTTCCTTGTGAACGTTTACCTTACAGTTTAGACCTTTTGCATTAAAGGAACATTACAGAATTGGTAAGAAAAAAACTTCTGTCTGAAATGCCATATTTGATGAGAAATGAATAAACTAATTTTCCGATTGGAGTTTATCGCTCAGTGAGCGTTTTATTCATTTGTTGAACCTATATGATTTCATGCAAATGTGTAATCGGTTTTTCACTATTTTCTCGTGACCCAGATGACCGATCGATCTCAAACTTCTACAGGTTTGTCAGTTTATGTATATGGTGGATTACATAAAGTGCTTACACTGCCAGCAACTGTTTTGTTAGCAAAAACCAATTCTGTAATGTTCCTTTAATGTTCTGTTGAGCTTCATTTGTGGGTGCTTTAAAGTTACTTTTGGTGCTTAAAGCACAGCGTGTATAGTAGTTCGCGGTGCTGTTGGTAAAATGTTGGCGTATAGCTTTATGTTCATTTGCAGAGGGTGGGTTCTTGCATGCAGTTCAGCATGCTTGAAGGCGCCTCACCGGTTATGTGTATAGCCCCCGTATAGCCGCTTATCTTAGGGGTGAGGGCGCCCTCGATTTTTCCTTTGCACCTCTGGTGACATTTCACTCCTCCTTGTTAAAATGTCACAATAATTATTCCATTAAAATCACTGTTGCATAGTAGCAACACGGTTATGACTTCCGTTTTTTTCAACTGTAACTTTATTGCCTCAAAACATAAAACAATATACAACCTAAAGTGTTGGTTCAAACTGATAGTAGACCAGCCAACTTTGAAAAAGTCCTCTTTAGAAAAAAATTATACGGCATGGTTTGTTAATGGCTGGCATCCATGTTAGGTCTATTGTTCAAGCCTGTAAAACTAGGGTTAATCTTTTATCTTGTACAGAAATGTATAGTAAAATGAAAACTAAAAGTGTGATTTTCTCAAAAAGTGCATATCTTGAGAATACCGTATAAGTTTGAACTCCCTAATCTCAAGGGTGCATATATTTGTTTTAAACAACTTTTTTTCTGAAGGTTAATATACCCATGCAGTTTTTAATAATATTAAAAAAAAAAAATCTATTTCACACCTTTTTGTATGGTGTAATGAGACAAGAAGGTATGTTCTTCACGCAGTACATTTGAATGCATACACTGTAGTGGGTTTTATAGTTTGACATGGTGCTCAAAAACTGTATGTCTGATATCAAAGTTGTTTGTAGTCCCAATCTTTCCAAGTGAACATTTTCAGACTCCTACACAGTCATCAAACTCAAAGGACAATGATGAATTAAAATGTTTAACATTTTTTGCAATTAACAGTGGCTTTATCCCATGTTATAGCCGTTACATACACCATGGGATATTGTGCAGTTAAACATTTTAGGCTTTTAAGCTACATGTTGTAACATAATGTGGCTTGCCATGACTCAAAGCCAGCTGAAGAGTTAGTGACCAGGCACTCGGAGGCCACTTCTCTTACATTAACTGGACAACCCAGATCAGTCACCTTTGAGTGTCCGATTAGCACAGGCATCAAGGGCCACATTACCACATACAAATCCATTCTTTTTATCAGAGTACTATACCCTTAGTTTTACAGGCTTGGTATGTCAATATGATGATAAAAACACATTTTATAGATAGAGCTACCACTTGGGGTCAAATTTAAATGCAAAATCAAAAAATCCCAAATTTGAACTTTTTGACCTCAAAATGACCTTAAAATTCAAAATTGAGGGTGGCATCCACCCTAATCGTCTTCCTGATCCCATGAACGATAGATCTAGCATGGATGCCAGCCATTAACAAACTATGCCGTGGAATTTTTTTTCTAGAGGCCTTTTTCAAAGTTGGCTGGTCTACCATGATGTTACAGAGCTAAACTGAAGAGCATACAAAACAAATAAATTACTGAAAAGGAATGCAAAGTGCAAAAACGTCAAACCAAGTTTGGCTCAAACTTGGCTCAGTCGAAAATTAGATCAACTTCATAGAGCTGCCTAAGCAGAAATTATTTCTTAACAATTTTCTGCTAAGCATAAATCAGCAGGATACCAGTCACAAATGGTACAGGTGACATTGTTGTTTGGCAGGTAACCTTATTTGGTTGTGCCTAGCTACTTTTTGTGCTTAAGCAGCTCTATGAAATTAAGCCCAAGTGGTTTTGTTCTCGACAAATGTAATTATGGCGTTATTTATGTCAAACAGTAATTATCTTTTAAACATTTATCCTTTTCATTTCACAGATAACGTTAGCTTCCGGAGTTTTTGCACCCACTGTTGGTAATTAATGTAAGATGGAAACATCGTCGAGAAAGACACCATTAAGTTGTCATCATCTATTCGCCTCTCTATGTGTGCTGGGAACTGTCTATGTGTTTTTTCTCTACCACGTTATTCTCCCTGCCTCCGTATCTCGGAACCCACCGGAACACCATGACGTCACGCGTCACAGACGGACGTTTGCCGTCGATGAAAGCTACTACATGTATGGTTCCCCGACGACTGATACATGTTACCTACGCGACAAGCTGCAGTCGCCGGGGCTACCGGATCTGCATTCGGTGTTCTCGGATTGGCTGTCTGGAGAGGTTATCTTTGTGGGTCTGAAGCTCTTGAAACACCGGTGGCACGAAAGTCCGTTCCGGTGCGAGTTCTCCGACGGCCAGACGAGCGAAACGAGCCAGATCCTTGAGGATAGACGGAGTTTCGGTTACTTTCCCCAGTACGTTGTCGTCATGACGTGTCCCATTCCGGAACCGTTCCGAGGGCGTGTTAGATTACAAATGAACCTACGCCGACTCGCCAACAATAAAGCGTACATGAACCTCACCGTGTGCACGTCCGGAGCGTCACCTGAGAAACTGTACACCTTAGCGATTTGCACGATGGTGAAAAACGCTGATAGGTTCCTTCCGGAGTGGTTAGACTATCACCGATTCGTTGGTGTTGAACACGTGTTTATCTATGACAATGAGCTCGAGACAAAGACTACGCTCCCTGAAAGTCTAACTGACTATATCGAGAATGGATTTGTAACTATCATTCCATGGGCGCACAGTGTGTCTAGGTTCAAGACTTACCTCGAGGTCCAAATAGCACACGAGAACGACTGCGTCTGGAGGCACAAGCACAACGTTCATTGGATGGTTAAGATTGACGTAGATGAGTACGTTCAACCAATGGACAAAGAGAGACCGCGCATAACGGATTACCTGAACGGGTCTATATTCGACCACGCTGCTTCAGTGCGAATTCAAAACTGGTTTTTCGGGCACCCGCCAAACTTCGACCATGATAGCGACTCCATTATCGAACGCAATAGCTGGCGCTCCAAAAAACCCACTCTTCAAAATACAGGTCACGACAAGAACATTTTGCGACCAATCAACGTGCACTACTTCAAAATCCACAGTGTTAAACTCGGTGGCGACGTCATATCAGCTAACCCGCACACCGAGCTGCGATTGGTTCATTACAGAGAGGACAATCCGAGAGCGCGCCATTTTTCTTTGCCAAAGTTCAGCGAGAGAGACGTTTCGATGATGAAAATACGCAACGATTCGTTGCTATGGCAGAAATCGAACCTTTCTTCATCCGTCACGACGCAAACATTGACTTCCACATAACATGCTGATGTTACATCAGATTAATTGAACTCTTATACATAATGTTTAAATAATCAATGGAATCACACTAGATATACATGAGGTCACTTAATTGTTCACCTATGCACTCCAATGGACTGTGATTACAAACCAGAAGAGAAAGTGGACCCTCTTCTGGACACTCACAGACCAGAGGGAAGATAGACGTGCACTAGTGACCGAATCGTGCCAGTCCATAACTGTTATATAACACACCTAATCCGTCAGACCCAAAACACAATAAGAAAAGAACATGTTCAGGGTTTTACAACTTAACAGTATTAATCAAACATCTCATAAATTATAGGCAACTCAAAAATGAAGGGACCGTTATCAGTTTTTTTTTAGCTGGTTCACTGTTCAAATCATCACAGGGCACTGTTACCAGCGAAACATTTGCCGCTAATTACGCTTGCGCAATGTCTTGACGTGCGTCTATATAGTTCACGGTGGCGCAAATTTCATGCACGGCAGCCTATATCAGTTAACCCACGTGACCGTGTTTCAGCCAACCAGAACATAGAACCAGCAAGAGGTTGAATTGAAAGTGAGCGTGTGTGCTGAAACATAATATTTGATTCAATCATTAAAATGAGTTTACGTGAATTCACGTTCTTAACTTTGTTTTCGATTGCAACTTGATTACTACTTGAGACTCAAGTCAACACAAGCCTCTACGTGTGTTCCCAAGTAAGGGACATGAGCAAAAGTGCATTCCGATCTCTAATTCCACGGTGACTGCTCAATGTTTCGACAACCCAATGTTCAGATAAACCCCTTGTGATCTGCACGCTGGAGTTAGAGCAAGGGCCAGGATTAGGAAAATACAATTAATCCGCACAATAGGGGGTGTCGGAAATAGGGGTGTCGGAACAGGGCCCAATTTCATTGAGATAAAAATGTTGCTTAAAATTTGTATTTTAAATTTCAAAATAAGTAGGACACCAGTCACAGTTTGTACATATGACATGGTATTTTAGCTGGTGACCTTATTCTGGTAAGCATAATTTAGTTGTGCTTTAGCTACTTTAGGTGCTTAAGCAGCTCTATGAAATTGGGCCAAGGTGTGTAACCCTTTTTATAACACCTCATACTTAGCTCCTGCCTTGCTATTGGTTTAAAGTGCGTCACAGTCGCACGAGCTCAACGCACCAGGCTATACCCGTAGCAACCAGTGTACTGTATCCGTAGCAACCAATGTACCATACCCGTGGCTACCAGTGTACTATACCTGCAACCAATGTATCTTACCCATAGCAACCAGTGGACTTTACCCGTAGCAACCAGTGTTTACCCCTTGCAACAGCAGCTTCGTGGTACCCAGGCGTCTATGGTTAATAGTGTATCGTATGGTGTGTTTATAAAAAAATAACAAACCACACTCCCTCGGTGATCCTCGGTAGTCCCTTTTTCACTCGGCTTCGCCTCATGAAATTACAACTCGCCGAGGGTCACCTTTAAATGGAGTCATAGGCCCTTTTCGAATCCACGGCTTCGGCTCCGGATTCGGCTTCAGGCCCAGTTTTCTTGTCTGAAGTTAAAATAATTGAGGGAACCTAGCTAGCCTGAGCCGATTTTGGAGCCGAAGCCGTGAATTCGAAAAGGGCCGTAGTTTCAACTGAAGCACTGAAAGCAGTAAATGCCACATAATGGTGGCACATACACTGTTATCCAAGGTCAGTGATCCGTATGTCACTCTAACACAATAGACCCACTTGACTCTGTTGTATGTGGGTTGGCTCAATTAATGTGAACATTCAACGAGTTGTTAAAGGAACATTACAGATTTGTTTTTTGCTAACAAAACAGTTGTTGCAGTATTTTCATTTACAATGTATATAAAGTTTATAAACAGTAATCCTTTTCTATTAAAAATCGTTGATAAACAAACAAGTATTTGTTTTCATTTCTTTATGCTCTCTGTCGGACACGACCAGTTGCGTTGATAAATACTTTATGTTATTTCCAGGACCACCACAATGCATAAATGAAATATTTTTATGTAGAACCAAAAACCTTTCAGTTGTTTTTCATTATCATTAACAACAAAGGCATTTAAAAGTATTGTACACTTTTGGTAACAGCTCAAAATCAGTGTCCACATTTTGTGTTATTCAACATATGCATGAAAAAACAAACCTGTGAAAGTTTGAGCTCAATTGGTCATCGAGATCACGAGAAAAATAGTGAAAAGAGACCTTATGTGTTTTCTGTTTTTTAAACAACCGAGTTTTTATCACGCGTGATAAAAAATATCGTTTTACTAATTTCTCAGAACGAAAGCATTTTAGCAGATATATTTAAGGAACCCTTTCTTTACCGTTATTACTTTAAATCATGTAAATTTAGTAGTGTGGGGAAATGTCTCGGACAATTTGAGGTACGAAGTGGCCGACATCGCTTTAAATGAACCACCAAAAAATACCTAGAGTTTTACATTTGAACTGTTTTGTGTTAAGGTATTATACGGGATTGGTAGAGCTGACAAATAGTCGCAGACAGTGTTCATGGTTTGTGTGATTCAACATATGCATGAACAAACAAACTGTGAAGGTTTGAGCTCAATTGGTCATCGAGGTCACAAGAAAATAGTGAAAAGAGACCTTATGTGTTTTCTGTTTTTCAAACAGCACGTGAAAAAAAAACCTTGTTTTACTATTTCTCAGAAACGATAGCATTTTAGGCAGAAATATTTTAAGGAACCCTTTCTACCATTAAATCATGTAAGTTAGTGTGAATCTGTGAACATTTGTGTTTTTCGATCTTACCAATAGTGTACAGGCTTTAAAGGTACAAGTTTTACTGAAATTGTTACAAGCCCCCCCCCCACTACTTCCTGCTCCCTGTATGGCCCGCAATGCGATACATCGTCAGCGACGCAACGACGTATAGCAATCCGCGTGTAAACAAAAAGAAAAAAAAAATAAAGTGATGATTTAAAGGCACAGTACACGTTTGGTAATTGGAGCCATACTGATTGTGTTAATCCTATATAAATGTAGGTACATACAATCAAACTAACCTGTCCAAATTTCACTTCAAAAGGTGGTCGCGTTTTTGAGATATCGCCGAGAAGCGTTTCTGACAGAAATGCTTCTCGGATTCAAATTTTGGGTAATAAAAAGTGATACATTTTCCGTAACTGTAGTACTTCGAAGTTAAAAGTTTCTCAAAATTCATTATACTACCTTTAAAGGCACTGGACACTATTGGTAATCACTCAAAATAATTACTAGCTTAAAACCTACCTAGTAACAAGCAATGGAGAGCTGTTGAGAGTATAAAACATTGTGAGAAACGGCTCCCTCTGAAGTGATGTAGTTTTTGAGAAACAGGTAATTTCTCACTCGAATAATAAAAGACTTCAGCTGAAGCCTTTCATTATGCATCTGAAAGCACACAAATTTGTCCAACGAGGTTGTTTTTTCTTTCATTATTTTCTCGCAACTGCGATGACCAATTGAGTCCAAATTTTCACAGATTTGTTATTTTATGCATATGATGGGATACACCAAGTGAGAATACTGGTTTTTGACAATTACCAAAGGTGTCCATAGTGCCTTTAACTTTGCATGGTCATGGAAAATAAGAAGAAACTTAACCTAGTCAAACTTAGTTTATAAATCTCTAGTTTGGAAGAAGTTTTGGCTCTGAAAAAGAGCCGGTGTGCCATCGTGTGCATCCGTCGAACTCTACTGAAGCCTCATCATCATCAGCAGTCCAGCATTCTCCTGAAGACGAGCAGAGTATACTGTTCGAAACGTCGAGGCCGCGTCGGTTCTTTTTTAGAGCCAATACTCCTCCCAAAGAAATTTACACGTGTTTTTACCCGCAAGTTTTTCAGTTATAGTTACTTCTGATTTTTCTTTACTGTTTTGTTGACCTGTTTAAACATTATTCATCGAGGCCAACAATTTCAAGAAGTTTCAATCTCTGTGAGTCTTACAAAAATGTACTTTTAACATTGCGCTAATCGCGGCAGCCTTTGCAGGAAGGTGAAATTGTTGTCACGAAGTAGCACTCATTTCCACCTACCATTGTACTACGCACGGCGCGCACTCAAACCAATAATGAGGAGGAAAACAAGGACAAATAAACAACGCTTTCACGAAGTGGCACTATTTCCCATCTTGTGTGGGCTCGTACACCACCCGGTGTCCGCCGTTTTCACAAAATCGCACAAAGTACATGTATATAGTTTACTGTGACTGCGAACTTCGCAAAAACAAAATTTAACCGTTTTGCATTCCTCCGCACACTGAAACCCCTCTTTTCTCTTTTAATGCTTCTTAAGAGTCAAAACCACAATTTTTTCGAGTTCGAGGCATCAAGTGAGAAAGCTAATTGAAAACACTCTGAAGTTTTGATGGAAAGGGGTGTTTAAAAAACGTTCAACTTGAAGGTATAGGATCATAAGATTAGTTTTTGTCACCGTAATGCTTATTTATAGACAAAATAAAAAAGAAAGGTACAATAAAAGTCACTTGTGAAAGTTTAAGCTGATTACAGTGTCTACTCGCTGAGAAAAAGGCAACAAATCGTAACGGCATTTTCACAAGAACGTCGAATCCATCCACGTTTAGTGATAGTGAAGGCTGCTAACAACCGTATCGCGGAACGCAGCATTCACGAACGGACACCGAAACCTCAGAAATCTGAGAAACGATTCATTTCTCAACTTCAAATGTTTTGGGGTTGAAACATTATCCACACTATTACTTAGAAGGGCATCCTTTCTCAAAATAGTTAATAATATCAAAAGCTGCAGTGCTTCTCATCAAGTAAGTTTTTATGGTCATCAATTTTTGGAGTAAAGGTCTTTTTACCAAGTATTTTATGACTATACCTTTAAGACGTATTTTTCTTTGTTTATATTAAAGCGGGCTACTTTGTTAGCTCTTCTAACCACAAGGGCATAAGGCGAAACAACAACAACAACAACATCATGTTTAGCGTCCCTACTTCTTCCTTTTTTAAAGGCCGCCTCCTTTTCTTTCTTTTTTTAAGCATAATTTTTTTGATCTCTGACGAAAATTTTTTTTTTTTAAATAAATAAGATCGTAAGTTTTTGGACGTTAGCAAACCTAAAAATCAATTAAAAAAGCTGGCAACCATCTTGAAAAATAGCCCGGCCCTTTTTCAAACGGGCAGGACGCTAAACATGTTTCTAAAATAAATATTTTGCCTAACAAATAATTAACAATTAGTCAATTAAGAGTATGGACTGCTTTGGAGGGACACTGAGAAAAATAAAATAAAGTCATTACTATGACTAAATGTCTCATAATTATGACCTTTTTTATGACCTAATTATGACTATGATTTATCATAATTATAGGTCATCATTTTTACTTGTGCAATTGAATGACTATAAGTCATATTTTGTTGAGATATTTAAGTCCTAAGGCTTTTGCACACGATCAACGTCCGATCCGGGTCGAAACCTTCCTGGGTCAAGAGTCCATGCTGACTCGGTAAAATTTCACTAGCTCTGCGCAAAATCAGCTTGTGGGGTTACATGTGCATACAAGATAGACATTGTGGGGTAATTTTAAAGGTAGGAACTGTACTTCCTGGGTGTTTTGATATTGTGGGGTTTCAACCCCACAATTGTTTTTTTTCAACAGGAAAGATTAATGAAAAGTGACAATAGAAAGCACACTGGGTAAGCCCACAATGTCGCTCTGCTAAACATGGCTGGTGTAACTTTCGATACGTTAATCGTGCGATCGTTTCACCATAGAGAAATATTTCCTTCATTATGGTTTCACATTGCCTGGGTCCTGTATACACGGATCCAAGTGGAAAGTTCCCTTACTACAAGTGTGTGGCTCACGGGATCGAAAATGAAAGCAGAAGTGCTAATACCATTATGGCTTTCGACACGTGTTGAAATTTGTTGACACTGCATCGAGAGCTCCCCACCCGCACCCACCTCCCGAGCGAGCAGGGTTAAGTTTCGGGACGGATCGAGCGCTCTACACGGGTCGACACCCTGTTGAAATGCTGTAGTGTGAACAGGTCAGTCCAGATTACACGGATCGGACCCTTGTCAAACACGGAGATATTCTGTAGTGTGAAAAGGTCCAAAAGGCAAACAAAAAATATTTAGCGTCCTGCCTTTTTGAAAAAAGAAAGAGGAGGGCCTTTTAATTGTTTTTAATTTCCTTTTTTTTCAAAACTGGCCGCCCGACACATTTTTTCAAAACAACCTGCCAGGCTGTTTTTAAAAATGGTTGCCAGCTTTTTTCTGTGTGATTTTTCGGTGTACTCAAAAGTCTAAAATTAATACATTTTATTTATTTTAAAAGTTATTTATTCTTCTTCAGAGAATGTTGAAATTTATCCTAAAAAAGAAAGAAACAAAAATCGGACTCTAATAAGGAAGTGGGCGGGGACGCTAA
The DNA here is from genome assembly GCA_032158295.1 of Pycnopodia helianthoides. Classification (NCBI taxonomy): domain Eukaryota; kingdom Metazoa; phylum Echinodermata; class Asteroidea; order Forcipulatida; family Asteriidae; genus Pycnopodia; species Pycnopodia helianthoides. Next base: position 6,151,649 of record CM063262.1, read on the forward strand.
ACATAATTAATTTTTTTCTTTCTATTATAATAGTTGGCCTAATTATAAGATGTAAAGTCATAGTTAAAGGAACATTACAGAATTGTTTTTTTCTAACAAAACAGTTGCTGGCAGTGTAAGCACTTTATGTAATCCACCATATACATAAACCGACGAACCTGTAGAAGTTTGAGATCGATCGGCCATCTGGGTCACGAGAAAATAGTGAAAACCGATTACACATTTGCATGAAATCATACAGATTCAACAAAATGAATAAAACGCTCACTGAGCGATAAACTCCAATCGGAAAATTAGTTTATTCATTTCTCATCAAATATGACATTTCAGACAGAAATATTTCAAGGGATGTTTTCTACTGTCATCATCATCAGACCGTGTAAGTTTTGTGTAAATCTGTGATGAAAAGCATATTTTACAAGTTTTTTCTTACCAATTCTGTAATGTTCCTTTTAAAGATATTTTTTAAACAGGGAGAAAGTCACTTGAATTGGATGGCCACATTATATTATTATTACTAATTATGACTATAAAAATACCTGCTTATAAGTATTAAAGGAGCCAGGGTTTCAATGCAAGGACTAGGGTGGGTGTGTGTGTGGGTAGGTATACACATTCAAACCGGGACCTATAACAAAAGAGGACAACAATAGGGTCCCCGTTTGGGGAAAGGTCCCCAGTTGGAAAACGTGTACAAAACCAATGAGAGCTGTTGCCAAAAAGTTACAAACAAAAGAGGGACAATAGGAGCTAGGTCCCCGATTGCAGGTGTTTACACACTGTGTGTGTGTAGGTATACACTTTTAAACAGGGATCTGTAAGTATAACACATAAGGGCATTACTGAGGTCCCCGGTTGGGTAAAGATCCCCAGTTGGAAAGTGTGTATAAACCAGTGGGAGCTGATTCAAAATACAAAAGAGGGACAATAGGAGGTCCCCGATTCCGATTGCAGGTGTTTACACACTTGTGTGTGTGTAGGTATACACTTTTAAACAGGGATCTGTAAGTATAACAAATAAGGGCATTACTGAGGTCCCCGGTTGGGTAAAGATCCCCAGTTGGAAAGTGTGTATAAACCAGTGGGAGCTGATTCAAAATACAAAAGAGGGACAATAGGAGGTCCCCGATTCCGATTGCAGGTGTTTACACACTTGTGTGTGTGTAGGTATACACTTTTAAACAGGGATCTGTAAGTATAACACATAAGGGCACTACTGAGGTCCCCGGTTGGGTAAAGATCCCCAGTTGGAAAGTGTGTATATACAAACCAGTGGGAGCTGATTCAAAATACAAAAGACAGACAATAATGAGGTCCCGATTGCAGGTGTTTACACACTTACGGATGGGCCCTTTGTGAATTGTGGGATATTTTACACGATGGAACAGTGGACCCAACATGGGGCATTCTTTGTTCACCCTGGACCCCATAAGGGAATTCTTTAGAAATGGGAATAATACTATTATAGAACAACAATAGCAGGACCGCACAAACCCGATCTGTATATTAAGCATAGATAAGAGCAATTGGACCAGATGGTGTGCGTGTGTGTTTTTGTGTGAGAGACCCCAAATGGGGAAAACCCTAACCACATGAACCCTGCACCAGTCGGGAACTTGAACTGGGGGTCACAGTAGACTCGCCGCAAGTCGGACTTTCGTCGAGAGCTTGTTTACCTAAAATACCCACATCACTTCACAGTGTAAGCGGCCGCTTAATATTTCAGCAGACTTGATTCCCTCGGCCAGAGCGCCTTCAATTCGGATGAGGCGCTGGGACCGAGCAAACGCGCTGGATTAACAACTGGTTGACACTAGAGGGCGCCGTTACAAACAAACTCGACACACGTCGAGAGCCGACTTGAAGCGAGTCTAGGGTCGCAGAGGTGAAATGAAGGGGAATAATCGTCCATTGAGTAAACCTGGGTTCCTTGCGCTGAAAACGAATGTTGCTTTTTTGATGAAAGATGCCGGGAACCATTTTTCACTTCCTCGTTTTAGATGTTGCACTTGGCTCAGAGATTCCGGATTTACGACATTTCAACATTATTTGGGTAAATATGAAGCTGGCCAAAGGAAAACACGATACTCCGAATTCAATATTTGTTTGAGTCCAGGAAAATCATTAGGAGTATTGATACCAGATGTTGAAACAGGAACTGTTTATCACCCACTCGAGTCACAAGTTCCATACTCCGGTAACGTGCACGAATGTTTGAATAATATGGAAATGTTTTTTTTTACCGGATGTATAGGTTTTGTAGATTATAAGACACCAGAGCGGTTGCGGAATCATACAGACCTCACCCTGCAGACGGCGAGCACAGACGTAGAGAGACAACACAAGATCATTTGCATCTAAAGTACAGGTCTTCATTACTCACCCAGACAGTGAATCAAAGCATAGAGGAAAGTCTGCTTTGGCGTCACCTTCCAAGGTAAGTCCAGAATCTAGTTTGGGTCTGCGTTAACTTTTTCCTCTTCGGTTCTAGTGTCTATCCTTGTGTAGTTCTTATACGAATGATATTCTTCCTACATGGCGCGTCGCGGCCGAGCGGTTATAAGAGCACCCCATCCTCCGGACTCAAGCTCTGGTGTTTCTTATCAGCAGAGTGTGGGTTCGGGTCCCGGTCTTGTGTGTCTTTACTTAAAGGAACATTACATAATTGGTAAGAAAATTTTTGTAAAATATACTTTTTGATCACAGATTTACATAAAACTTACACGGTCTAATGATGATGATAGTAGAAAACATCCCTTCAAATATTTCTGTCTGAAATGCCATATCATATTTGATGAAAAATGAATAAACTAATTTTCCAATTGGAGTTTATCGCTCAGTGAGCGTTTTATTCATTTGTTGAATCTATATGACTTCATGCAAATGTGTAATCGGTTTTTCACTATTTTCTCGCGACCCAGATGGCTGATCGATCTCAAACTTCTACAGGTTTGTCAGTTTATGTATAGGGTGGATTACATAAAGTGCTTACACTACCAGCAACTGTTTTGTTAGCAAAAACCAGTTCTGTAATGTTCCTTTAACCATAATCATAATTGCTTCGTCCTTCGGATGGGACGTAAAGCTGTTAGGTCCCTAGTGTTGTGTAAAGTTCGTAAAAGAACCCGATACACTTCTCGTTGAGGTTCGCCCCGGTGTTTCTGGCATCCCAAAAGGTAGACAGTTCGACCGAAATTACTCAAATGCAACACCTGTCCTCTGATCGAATTATGGTCACCTTTAATTAAATAGTGATGTGTGCGTAAGAGCGTGTCTACCCGTTGAAACCGAGGACTTTAACAAAAGGGATCCGGGTGTTTTGATAAAGCGAGGACGTTCTCGCTTCGCTTTCGAGTAAAACCAATGGGTCGCCAAAAAAAACAAAAAACTACGTCCAAGATATGGGAGAACAAAGAGAAGTCATCGATTTACGGGATTCAGAAACGTGTGCTCTCATTTTCGGTACCTTATGGAGACCAAAACAAAAAACAAAAACAAGAAAGGGAAAACAAAAGGTCTCCACATGGAATTTTTAAAGACTGGGGTGCTCCACAAGGAAATTTGTGTACAGAGTCTATGGGAAACTGTTAAGTGCAGGGACAAAGGAAAGAACAAAAGAGTGCTCCACAAGGATACATTTTTGAGAATGGGTGTGTGTGTGTGTGTGTGTGTGGGTGGGGGGGGGGGTATGTTGGTGCTGGAAACCGCACACAGAGCTGCTCATCCGGCCATACATTATTTGCACAGCCTAATAATTATACTAAGCAGATAGCTGCTGGAATGGTTCCATTTCATCAGAGGGTTGGATGTGTGTAGGCTGCCAAGCCATATGGTAGATTTTGTACACTAGGCATGGCAATTAAAAAAAAAAAAAAAAAATTACGTGCTCCCCACCCCCCAAAAAGCACAACTGATAAAGTGGGATGGTCCAGTCTAGAAAATGGAATAGTCCAGTCTAGGATATAAAGAACATTCAACCCGCTAGGATAGCAGTAACATAAAGCTTAACATTCAACTTAAAGGAACATTACAGAATTGGTTTTTCTAACAAAACAGTTGCTGGCAGTGTAAGCACTTTGTGTAATCCACCATATACATAAACTGACAAACCTGTAGAAGTTTGAGATCGATCGGCCATCTGGGTCACGAGAAAATAGTGAAAATCCGATTACACGTTTGCATGAAATCATATAGATTCAATAAATGAATAAAACGCTCACTGAGCGATAAACTCCAATCGGAAAATTAGTTTATTCGTTTCTCATCAAATATGGCATTTCAGACAGAAATATTTGAAGGGATGTTTTCTACTATCATCACCATTAGATCGTGTAAGTTTTATGTAAATCTGTGATCAAAAGGTATATTTTACAAGTTATTTTCTTTAATACCAATTCTGTAATGTTCCTTTAACATTTCCAACATGATCAACTAGCTCTAGACATGGCAATTGGGAAAATCAATGAACTACATAAATGAGGACACGTGTCACAATAATTGGTTAAAAGTTTGTCTACTGACTCTGAAGGAAGTTTCTGCACAAAACAGGAAGATGATGATCTATCCTCTGCCACAGATTTGGAAGTCGTTTTCCTTCATTGCATCAACTGTTGAAGCTGTTGTTGCTGCGAAAGTTTTATGCAGATATATTTTCTTTCTAGTAAGTCTTTAAAGTGCTTTAATTTGTTTCCCTTTCTTATGAGTTTAATCCTCAGAAAACATGCCCAATCTGTCAAGTCGAACCGAGTGTATTTTAAGAACCAATTATCTGAAATGTTCTTGTTTTTATAGGACGTGATGATCCGTTGGATTACATGGGTAGACATAGTATAAAGCCTGGCGCATAATTATTTAACGATAACCTCGAAATTTCACCAAAGAAAAACCTTTCCCTTGCATTTTCTTAATTCACTGCCATAGCACCGTGGCTTGTTAATGTTGTTCTTACCGACAGAAAGGGACACCACCCGACCAGCCGACATGAACTCTCTACTACAGGTTGCCGTCTGCCTTACACTGGTACTCTGCATCGCGGTACCTGCGGCAGAGTCAGGGTAAGTACCAGACCCGTAGTTCAAACCAAGCGACTTCGGCTGCGACTATGGCCATTGACAACGTTGGAGAATATGACTTTTTGGAGTTTCAGCCATAGCCAACAAAGCCGCTAGTTCGGACACGGCATAGACTTGCAAGGCCCAACAGCACAACAACATTATGCTTACCAGGTTTAGGTTACCAGCCAAACTACCACGTAACATGTACCAATTTTGACTGGTCTCCTGCACATTTTTGCTAAGCAGCAAGCTGTCAAGCATTACGTATGAAAGAGGGCCAAGGCATGTAGGCCATGTAACATTTGCCACACCTTGAGAGTTGTTCAGCTGACATTTTTACAATTATTAATTTGATGTGCTAATTTTGATGGAAACTGTAAACTTTCCCACATGACCAGTGTAGCATCTCATCTGCCATATTATATCCTGAGAAGAACGAGGTTATTCTTTTTGTAAAACAAAGTGACGTGGTCTACACATTATCATTTTTTTATTTTGTTTTACCTCGGATTCAAAGTTAAGTTGATTCCAATAATCCATAGCATTCCATATTTTCAAACTCGACAGTAGTCTGTCTTAAATCAGGGCATTGATTCGGAGAATGGTTTAAGGGCGGGGGGGGGGCAAACCCTAAAAACTCCTAAGTCAGAATTGAACCGGTTCTGGTTCCTAGGGGGCCTGACCATTTCTGGGTCAGTGTGACCTCGCCTATGTGTCGACATGACCCAGAAATGGATCAGACTGGCGCAGAATCCGAGCTCAGATTCCTTTTTGAACCACTTTCCTGGTCAGCCTGAACCGGAGATGGGTCAGCCCCCCTGGAACCCGGGATCCGGATCAATTCTGACCAGGGATTTATTTAAGATGGCAGACCCAGTTACCCTGTTATCGGGTCACCAAGAATCAAAATCAGGATCAGGAACACACCTTACTTTTGGTAACACCCGGATTCCTGGTCAGTGAGACGCAGAAAACAGATCACTTGACCCAAATAACGAACGTGCCCCCCTCCCATGTGATCATTTTCCAGGTCAATTCTGGGTGCATGTAGTTTTTATAAAGTTGAAGTGGGTACTGGGGCTCTGGGAGTGACATCCCAACCCAAGACTAATGCTCTTGGGAAGACAACATTTTACTTTCAGGATGTCGATATCGTCACCCCGAGATCTGAGAAGACGAAAAATTACTTTCAAGATGTCGCCATTTTGAGATAAACTATCTTGGGATGTCGTCAGCTCACGTTTATGACGTCATCACCCTGCAGTAAAACTATCGCAGGATCTCAACAAGTTGGATGGCATTTCCAGAGCTCCGTAGGGTACCCTTCCGTTGATCTATATCCAATTCAATTTCCTGACTGGCCTCTACCGTGATTACGATTTATTTGTTCCTCTGAAAACGTGACTCTTTTTTCCCCGTCGTTTCTGGCAAGGTTGGCTGCAGATTGCCCCGAGTAACCTTGCAAACCCTGATAACAAAATGGGTCTCATATAAACTCAAAAGCCCTTACAAAGCTAAAGCTCGTACGTATAGTACTATAAAAGAATCCATTATAACTATTTTGACTGTAATATTGTTCTATCTCAATTTATTATCATTAAAACAGACCAAATGAATGCACCGTAAGGTACTCATACCCCAGTACTACATATAGAACGGTGTATTACACGGAGCGATACACCTATAGATGTGGGTGGTGCAACTGGAGACGATGTAGTGGTAGCAGGTGGGTAATCTTCTAATCACTTCCGGGTCATAGGTCAAATAAAATACACTGGCAATCGACGCTTGATATCTGTAAATGGGCATTAAAATACTCAACACTTCAGATTGGGCGTACTTTTTTGTTGTTTTAGTTGTATTTGCTGACAAAGGTGTCACTGTGAATACATTTTAAGAAGTTTTAATGGTGATGTAACTGGAAGCATGGGATGGCAAAACATTTGCGGTAAAAGTGATACTGGTGAGCTTTACAAAAATGCACGCTACACGGTATTCAACCATAGTTTTCATGATTTTGAATGCAGAATAATGTTAATGAAGTCAATATTTAAACTGACGCCCTTAGCAACGGTCGTAGCCGTAGCTGAAGAAGCCAATTCGGAAAGGGACTTGTATAAAGTTTTACAAAAAATACTGCCACGTATTTTTGTTGTTGCAGTGTATGGTTAGTAATTATTGACCACTTTCATGACGCGAAACGCACCGCCGCACAAAGACCGTCATTTTTGGTAGCTAATTTGTTTGTGCACATTTTGACTACCAACGTGGCGGGTAGGCGTGTATAACTACACTGCGCGTGGTTAAATGAGGTCACGCGCACGTTTTGACGTACCAAGAACAGTCATCGTCCAATGAACTGCATCTATTTGCCTCTGTGAGGGTGCTGTTTGAGGGTGCGACGTCATATGCAAAGGGTCTATATGTATTGATACCACCTTTGGTTCAAAAGTTATGAAAGTCGAAACACCAAGAGATGTGTAGAAATGTAGACCCCTGTCGACCTATTTTGGCCTGTTATTCAATAATGCATTTACCGACAAACGACTCATTTAGCTTGATCGCATCACATAATGTTTTTGTTTTCTTTTGTTTTGTTTTTGTAGGCGAGCCTCCTACAACCAATACTACCGACAGACCCTATATGCTACCAGGGTCGAATGCTGCACGGGTTGGCGTCGAGATCGCTACGGAAAATGTTCAATGGGTAAGTTGGCAGTAACTCTGCGGGGGGCGGGGGGCGAGGATCAAAAAGAAATCACACGGGGGAGCAGTGGTACTGCAGCTGCAGTAAGAGTGCCATTCAATCAGGCCCAATATAGTGAAGTTGATTTCTATTGGGCTTGCAATTGTTTGACATCATTCAGGAATGTCCTTGTGAAGTATTTCAGTGTCCATCATAATAATTTGAGTCGATTAACGAAGACGCCAGACTAATTACTATGATTCATTCGTTTGACTTGTTTTGAATACATATTATAACTTATTGGTACAGGAGCCTATACACTCTGTAGTAACTATTTACATTATGAATATTTTGTTAGAATTAGTGGTGAGATAAAACAGACCATCACAAATACAGCCCTGAAGGCTGCACAGGGTCTGTTCGGTAGTGAAATTGTAAAACAAAGCAAAGTGGCAAAAACATTTTGTTTACATAAATTCCCGCCATTTTGACCTCATCCTTTCCTTTGTCCTTACTCCTTAGCAATCTGCAACCCGTCGTGCATCTACGGGAAATGTGTTCGCCCCAACTTCTGCAGCTGTAAGCCAGGATACACCGGCTCAAGATGCAGCAGAGGTACTTTATGTAACAAGGCCAGTTTCTATGATGAAGTTTGACCTTTTTATGTTTTCTTTTTTAAATACACCCCCCCCCATTAATTTCGCTCAAATCCAAAATTATTTTCTGATTAGGAAATACTAATGATCAGAAATGATATTAAGTGTAGTTTCAAGAGATTTTAGACACTAAAAGACGAAAGAAAGATCGGACTGGACAGGGTTTTACGAAAAAATTTAAACGGTAGTTACTGTACGTCCAGTTGAAGTTAACAAGCACACGAAACCTTCATTATGACGTCACGATTCGCCCCGTCTATGAATAGTTCTGGTTTTTGGTTTATGCGTGATGAAAACACTACATGCAAGTTGACTTTGTGCTTGCAGTTATGGAGATTAAACAGCAAGTCTTGACGTAAGTCTTGACCGAGCTGTTATTAAGAGCACCAGACTCAAGCTCTGGTGCTTCTGGCATTTGTGTCCTTCAGCGAGAGATACTGGACCATATTGCTTTGTCCCTTGGATGGTACATTAAGCCGTAGGTTCCGTGTACTAGGGGTTGTTAAACTATTTCTGTGACGTCACTCTATTGTTCAAAGTGTAGATTATTTTTTACGAATCTACACTTAACTGTAGATACGTTACAAACTAAAGTGAAATGTTCGACGGGAAAATGACTGTCTTTCCAAATTGAAAGGATAACATGATGTGCACCAAACACAGCTTTGTACTTTACCACAGAAGGCTTTCAGGAAATAGTCAGAGAAAAGAGACTAAAGTGTAGACTCGTGAACACAATGTACTCGCCTTCGGCTCGTACATTCTATTCACGAATCTACACTTTCTCGTCCATTCTCCTTAACGTTGTGCAAGTATAAGAACTCAGAAACGTGATCGTGGAAGATTAGGGATTAGTCTTGGTGTTTCTGGTGGCCTAGCAAGCACTCTTGTTTAATAGCATGTTTCCACAGGCCTGCGAGCTGACGTAAAAAGGTAACTTGTGAGGCATCCCTGGTTTCATTACCAGAAAATATGTGTCCATTTTATAGATAGACACTCGTATAAAAGTGACACCCTTGTGTACGTTCGAGTAATAGTTTTGCCGTGTCTTTGTGCATGATATCACGCAGCCTTCATTATATTATACACAAAGTTATTGTCTGCTTTGTTCTTCTAATCCACCTTCTGGATCTGTCCTGTTTCTCAAGACATCGACGAGTGTATGCTGCAGCCCAACGCTGTTATCCAGTGTGACCACATGTGCATCAACAGTATCGGCAGCTACAGATGCGAATGCAACTCGGGATATCGTCTGGACTCTGATCGGCATGCTTGCAATAGTAGGTGCCAAAACTGTCTCTTAAAAAAATACGCCAACTAGATCGCCCCGTGCTTCAATGGCAGACTTTGGACCTCTAGGTGGCAGCAGACTTTATACGGTAATATCATGTAAATTTCAATTTTTTTACGTAGTTCTGAGCATGCGCACATTTCTTAAAACAATGGATTTACCCGGTAAGTCTGCTGCCACCTAGTCTCCCCACAGTCTCCCATTATTAATAACAACAAGAATATGATTTATAATGTTTCCAATTCCGTTTTTGTCTTGTTTAACTTGTCCCGAAAACATTTATGGCAAAAACAAAAAGAGAAGCAAAGAATAATGTTTACTCCGGAATTGGTGAGCCTGGCAAACCGTCACCCCCGGGTATTAAAAGCTTAACGCTCGGGGAAATGTTTTTTTCATTTTACCCATCTTTTTATTTTGCTTTAAGCGGACTCCACTTCGTCGCCGTTGATAATGCACGATTTGTAGAGTGTCGTGGCCGAGCGGTTAAGAGCACCGGTGTGGACGGAGATTCTGTTCCCCCGGTGAATCTGTCCCCCCATACGGCGAACTGTGTACAAGCTTCATCTGATAGCACCCTCTTTTGAATCCTCCTCCTTCAGCCCATGTTAATTTCCCATAATGGGGGACAGAATCGCCGGGGACAGATTTCCCTATGACACCGGACTCAAGCTCCAGTGCTGCTGATCAGCTGAGTGCGGGTTCGAGTCCCGATCGCTTGCACTCGTGTCCTTCAGCAAGATAATTCACCGTAATTGCTTTGATAAAACATTAAACTGTTGGGCCCGTGTACTAGGATTGATGGTGCACGTAAAAAGAACCATGAGCACTGATCATGGAAGAGTTGGGGATAACCCCAGTGTTTCTGGTTCGCATAGCAAGCACCCTTATTAACACTTACAGGTTTGCTCAGGCTTGCGAGCTACAGTGATTAAGTTCACTTATATGGCATCCTTGGTGTTATTACCAGAAGAATGTAACAAAACAATAACAATTTCCCCGTGAAATGAAATAAATATCAATAACTAACATTGTCTCTACTACAGATATTGATGAATGCTCGATGACTCGCACTAATAACTGTCACCAGAAATGCAAAGATACTCTCGGTAGCTTCACGTGTTATTGTTATGAAGGCTACATGCTGCTGGAACCCGAAAGAGTAGAGTGTGAGGGTATGTACTTTTCTTCTTTTTCGTGTATTGCCTGGATGGGTCTCTTTTATAGATAAAGTGCTTGATTAAAGGTGATTCAGAGACGAAACATTATTTATTATTTTCAATCTGAAAGCTCACTAAAAATAAAGTACAAGTATTAAACCACAAGGGTCAAAGATAGGTAGACCGCCAACATTAGGAATGTATAGCTCAGCTGGAAGATAGAGCGCTGTCACGTTTAATCCGGAGGTCGCAGGTTCAAATCCCGCTCTTGTTCTTTGTTCAACCCAAAACTAGTCAAAATTGAAGTTTATACAAAAACCTATCACCGTATAAATTACCATTCAGAGTAATTCGGAGACCCTAAAGTCCGTGCTGCTTATTTCGACTGCCGCTCTCGCAGTGAGCCCGGGATGAACGTACAAAACGATACAAATCAAATAGAAGGGAAACAAAATTTGATATTTATTTTTATTAGGCAGATCGAATGGTACGTTGTTAACTAGAAGACAAAAATAAATTTACACTTCCAAGAAACAATGTGTGAAACTTACAAATTGTAGACCATGTAACATTTGCTTGACAAAAAGAGTCACCTTGTACATTCCAGAGCTCTTCTGACAGGCAAGATAAACTACACTGATCGTATGGGAAATTTTACATTTTCTGTCATAATTTCAACATAACTTCAAGAGTTATAAAAAACAACTGCTAGAACAAGTTTTGAGATGTGCCCCCTTTGTTCGTATCCGATATCAAATGATGCAGTGATTGAGTGTTTTATTCCATTGGGCTGTGTACAAATCGTGCCTGTAGGAAGTCCAGGCTCTGTGGCTCAATTGTAAACATTTGTAATGTCAAAGGTTTACTTGGTCTATATTTGGGCGATATTTCTATTAAAAACGTGGCGTTTTTATCTGAAAAATATGTCAGAGTTTTAAGTTGCATGTTTAAAAATAGTAATAACAAGTACAAATGGGGGAAATATGGCATTATTTCAATAATATGCACAAACAGTCCTGTATCAAACCTTTACAAAATAAGCTTGTTTTTCTTGTTTTAAAGACATTAATGACTGCGAAGGAAATAGTATGTTATGTCAGCAGCTGTGCATGAACGAAATAGGACGAAATGCCACCTGTGGTTGCAAAAAAGGATATGAGCTGTTGTCTGATGCAAGAAGCTGCAAAGGTAATGAAGGAGGAAAAGCTAGGTCCATTTTGTACATCTTGCTTTATTAATAGATGCTGAATTTGCATCGGGGATATTAAATTGGTCATAAAAAAGAATATTACTTGGTTTCACCCATACACCGATGTGTGTTGAGCACTGTATACTCGGTGCTTTTTCGATTCCTGTGATATCCTTGATCCCCGATGCAAATTTAATATCTAATACAATTTTGCAATACACGCTGCTAAATAATATGATTCTAGCTAGCTACCGGGCAGTCTCGTGGTCTAGTGGTGAGACATCTGCTCTAGAATGGCAAAGGTTGTGGGTTCGGATCCCACTCGAGTAATATGCCTGTGGATTTCCGATCCACAGGAATCGGGAAAGTACTGTGAGTATTCAGTGCTTCACACACGTCGGTGTATTGGTAAAAGACAAATATTAACTTGCTTGTTAAATGAATTTCATATTCACTACCTTATGGAGACCGAGAACAAAACAGAAAAGGGACAACAAAGGGTCTCCATAAGTAAATTCTTAAGACTGGGTTGCTCCACAAGGAATTTTGTGTACAAAGTCTATGGGAGGTTCTTAACTACAGGGACAAAGAAAAGAACAAAAGATGTCTCCACAGGGATGCAAAAATAGGAATATGTGCACTCCACAGTGTTTAGTACAAAGATTGTTTTGAATGGTCACGCACCGTTTTCTGCTCTATCGTTACATCGTAGTTGTATTATCATGCGATTCTGCATCAATAATTCATACCCACTTACAAATGTTTTTTTCTCCTCTGGTGGTGAGTGTTGGTAAGTTGATGTGAAGGGTTTTTTAGTCCCATAAGTGCGGGAAAAACCCCCAGGAATTACACAAATGCATGAAGGTTCCACTATTTACTGGCTTCCCAGTAATCAAAAAAAGTTTGATTGGGAGGGTTATGGAAACCTCAGAATCTAGCACAGGCTGTCAGCAAGACATCTGAAAGCCTGCTACAAAGAACAGATGGCTCAAACTTATCAGAGGGTTAGTAGATATATCTGAGTAGGTCTGTATTGTCTGTACAATTTTGGGCACGAAATTGAGTGAAATTATTGTCCAGCCCCCAGGAAAGACACCTGCACAACTCTTGGCCCTGATCTCTCTTAGATATGTGGAATGGTCCATAGTCTAGGGTATCAGGGGACATTAACCCCTTAGGGCATTCTACTTCTAAATGTGCCATGATTTGGTGGTACCGGCGCTCACTTAAGGGTTGGATATTATGAGCAAAACAAAATCAAGAAAAAATTACTTACATGTTTAGATGAATGTTATATAGGGGCAAAACAAGTGCAGCATGGAAACAGAGGTAACAATTTCGAGGTTTTATCACCAAACCTAACTCCTACGCATTTTTAACAGTGTAGCTAACGTTACAAAAACCTATGACGTTATGATGTTGGTGTTAAAATCAGCCAGACCGATTTATTTTGAAATTCAATACAAAAATATTTACCCCTCTGTGAATAATCATGGAGAGTAGGAGTGAGGCTGTTGATTTCCTTCGTATTAAATATGCATACAAAATGAATAAATGAATAAATAAAATCTTTATCCCCTGCTTGGTCGACCCGATCTTTTCACTATTTCTATTATACTCATTGACACATACAGATATCAACGAGTGTACAACTGACGTCAAGTCAAATCAGCATGACTGCGATCAAGAGTGCTTAAATGCTGTCGGCAATTTTACATGTTCGTGTTACGAAGGATACGAACTTGGCATGGACGGAAAAACATGCTTCGGTGAGTATTAAAATAATCTCCGTTGTTCAATTCAATTCAATTCAATAAACATTTATTCCACGATGGCGGTTACAAAGACATGTACAGGTTATTTACAATTACATTATTATGGTGACGAATAATGAATTTCACATAGGGGCATAATAACAAAACAACAACAGAAAAGAAATCTGTGAACAATTAAAAAACCCTAAAATCATACAGTATTAAACAATTATAGCCAACATGTAGGAAAAAAAGTGAAGCATAGTGCTTTTATGCTTTTCCCTATGACAGACATTGACTTGGGCATGACAAGGACAACAACAAAACAATGACAGAGACCAGATATAGACATGTAAGATGACTATAATAAAAACATCTTTTTGTAAGAATCATATGCAAGTAGGCTCTATACAAATACAAAACAAGTTTCTTTTAGTATACATTCAACAGATGATGTTTAAGTTTGTTTGAAAAAGACTTAAGTGTCAGAGACTTCTTAAGATCCGGGATAAGATTGTTCCAGCATGCTGAGCTCAAAATGTCGTCTGTGTCTTTTATGGACGCCCTCTATCAACGTGAGCTGCGGACAATTATTGAGTATCATTACCACGTGACAGGCATGTATGTATGGCAATTATCCATATCAACCAGTGAGAAAGCTGGTCGTAGTGAGCTCATTTTAAAATGGCCGCGCACAAAGCAGACGTAGAGCACAACAAACACAACATTCTCTAAGTTATATTTCTATGGTCGACAGAGACATCTAAATATAAACCGGCAGTGTTCATCATGCACGACTCTTCAATGCAGAGCTGAAAAAATCTGGTCCCCGACTCTAGTTGTAGGGCGCCTTAAGGGCAGATTTCGGCGCTAAGTAGCGCCATGAGTTTGAACCCTGTTCTTATAATAATATCACACAGACAAGTTATCAGCGAAAGTTTGCAGAGAGCTGTCTAACGTTACATCACATTTGATTTTTTTCGTTCACAGATATCGATGAGTGCGCACCTAAAAGCATGAACTGTGACAAGATACAAATCTGCCGAAATGGCGGAGCAGGACCGGGATCGAACTGCAGCTATTATATCGACGGCAGTCTTACTGAGCTTGAGGGGAAACAGGTACGTGTTTATCAACCTCTTTCCCAAACACTGACGAAACATTAACTGAATACGCCTCTTTGAATGTTAACGCTAAGTTAACAAAAACCGATACAAAAAACAAAAAAAACAAACAAAAACCAAATACAATGTACAAGCCGGTTAGGACAAACAATGGGCCACACGTAAACATTTGACAATTCGTATTTGGAAGGGCGGATACCAGACCTTAAAGAGTGTTTTACACAATGATTATACACTCATACACACTAAATGCTTGTTTACTTTTTTAGTTAAAGAAAAGCAACTGGTAAGCCAATTTCCTAAAGCATTTGATGCAGTGTTTGATGAAGAATTGTTTTTCAAACTCTACTGAAAAGAAGAAATATGCTCAATCGCCGTCTTAACAATATACCGCAATGCATTATGGGAAACTGGGAACAGTTAAACAATAAATCAATTAGCTGCCAAGATGGACGCAATTCTGTAGTTTACATTAAACTATGCCATGTTTTACAGTTGTGTACCGCATTGCTTCAAAATCAACCCGGCTTGATGGTTGCCGGTGTTGCTTGGATTCAGATTTCAGTCCCAGAATCCTTTGCGCGCCGATCATGCGCAGTTGGAGCATGTGGGCTATTGAGCTCGATGTTTCGCTGTTCTCTGTGCTTGAATCAAACAACAATAGTCTTACTTGCTGTATAGAAGTGATAATTCCATCCATAGACAATGCGCACAAAACTGCAGTTTGGTTACAAGACGAGGTTAAGGTGCACGTGGTTAATACTCAAACGTGAGCGCCTGTATCGTGCATCTAAGGCCGTACTGGCAGCTACGGCTACGGCTACTGCTACGACTGTTGCAATGGACGTCATATACTTCAAGGAAAAATGACGATAGGCAAAATGATCGCTGTTTCTTTGCGTCCTATTTTGTAAGGTCCAGTTGTTTTGCGGTCACAGGCGTCGCTCCTCGCTCTTGTAACTTATTTGTCACCATGCTGGTCTTGCATCAGTGTGGCGTTACTTCTTTGATATCAGTGGTCAGTCACATAGGGTCGTACCCTTGCGTGTTATGGCATATGTGGCGTGGCTCCTCTGCATGAGCACTTTGTTCATTGTTAGTAAAAATTCGTTGCTTTTTAACTCTGTGGAGGAGGGGTTTCGTAACCCTTTCGAACTGAGTGTGGCTACCATCCCCCGGGATTACATGTAGGCAAGGAACCCCCCAAACTAGTTACGATCAATTTCGGAAACACACAAATAATTTAAAGTAAATTCCCCAAAATGCATTCGAGGTTACCATATGACTCTTAATACATGCTTTCTTGAACTTAAACTAGAAATGAATAATTGCTTACAGTGCACGCATTCCACTATAAAGTAAAAACATGGGGATCAAGTTAACACAAACGATTGCCATGGTAATAGCAAACCTTCCTTTAAATAAAGTATGTTTATGAAACTAGATAAATTGTAAATAAGAACATTAATAACAATTTAGTGGTGTTCGGTTTCACCTTCAAAAAGTTGTGAGCAAAAATGTCGGGGGTGCGGGTAAATTGCTTCGCAAAAACCAAACACTGTTGTTTCCTAATCAAGTTGTTGCAAGTATTGGCGGTTATAAATACGGTAAATTCTTTTACAGAGAGGTCATTTACCGGTAAGCAAGTTTGTCTGCTTACTATAAAAACAAAGCGTGCGTACGCAAACATTTTTATTTCAATAAACGATCGAGAAGTTGTTACAGCGCGTGTGCGCGTTCACAATAAATGTGTATTGTTGTGTCACTCATCAGCTTACAGAAACTGCTGGTAAGCTAGCTTGCCCTTTCCTTTGCTCTAATACAGGCATTAGTGTTTATGAAATATAAGTTCTGCTATAAATAGCGGCTCTGTAAGCAGGACGATATACAGGCTTTATGAAATTGGGCCCAAGTTTATAGTCCAGATATCATTTTACTTTTAAGAATGTTAGTTTGGTTGTGAATTGGTTCTTTTAGGTGATCTGTCCACCGTCAACTGTTCCAAGCTGCTAATCTGTCGACAGATAGGTTTTGACTATACGTGCGCTTGTGTGGAAGAGGAGGGACATTCCCTGAGTAATGTCACGGTCAATTTACCTAATGGTAAGAAAACGAAACCCGAGTGGTTTACTTCTATTATTCGTTCAAAACTAACCTTTGCTGAAACACTACACTCTAAAACTCTCGCCGACTTTGACAGTGTGAATCACACACTCCTTCTTTCTAAACTTAACTTATATGGCGTTAGGGGATGCGCTCTTCAGTGGTTTACTGACTATTAGGACAACCGTCTTCAATATACCAATATTGGAAACTGCAACTCTACTAAGAGCAATATTAGCCAAGATGTTCCCACGGATCTGTCTTTGGGCCACTTCTCTCCATAATTTATGTAAATGATTAACATAACTCATCTTTCTTGCTTTTTTTTTTCTTTTTTGCTAATGACACTACTATTATCTTCTCTAATTCTAGCTTTAACTGTCTCTTCTCTACCTCAACAATGAGCTCATGGAATTCTCTTCCTGGTTCAAATCTCATAACTTTTGTTGAATCCTATGAAAACTAAATGCATCTTCTTCAATAAATCCAACGGTTATCATTCTGACTCTTTAGAGAATCAAAGTATTGTTCGTACATTTTGGTTTAGGAAGGAGTACGGTGTACGTAAAGTCAGATTACATTTGCCCACGAAAGTTGCAATGATCGCGGTAGTTTTTTGTAGTAGTTTTACGTATGTTTGACCGCATACTGCGTGAGTTTTGGTTGTTTGTTTTTTCTTTTCTTCACTATCTTTGTTTACAGGTAGCGTCGTAGATTGTTTTTTTTCAACTAATGCTGATTTACGGGCAAATTTATAAAGAAAGATACAATAAAGGTCACATGTGAACGTTTCAGCTGAATACAGTGTCTAAACTCGCTGAAAAAACAGCAAAAAAACTGTCACCGTGTTTTCACGAGAACGTCGAATCCATCCACGTTTAGCGAGGTGAAAGAGGGTACCAACCGCGAACAGACACCAACCCTCAACAGTCTAAGAAACGATTCACGAATGAATCGTTTTTCAGATTCAAATGTTTTTTGGTGAAACATTATCCAAACCATAATTACTTTGAAGGGAATCCTCAAAATAGTTTTATACTATCAGCAGCTGCAATGCTTCTCACAATGTGAGTTGTTTATTTGGTCATACATTTTTGGAGTATTTAACAATCTATGCCCTATCTTTAAAGGCTTTGTCGCAAACTGACTCTGCAGTTACCCTTTTTTTAACGTTCATATTTTAAAAGGAAACTGTTTTAATGCTGACCCGTCAAACCCCACAAAACTGCACGTGTGTCGCAACTCCACCGGAACACGTACCTGCATTTGCGTGGAAGGATACCATCTAGAAATCGACAACACATTTTGCCAGGGTAAGTTTGATTTGGGTGTAACGGGTTCACAAACAGTCATGGAAATCAGAGTGATTGAACAGTACTACTTTCATTGTAAGACCGTTGTCAATTCTTCTTTGTGGTTGCCATGTTCCCTGCGCGCAATATCAACAAATCGTAACGATGATCATACTTTAACGACGGGGCCAATCTCTTTTGTTTTTACCCACCAACAAGCCAAGTTTTACTTCAACAAATTCAAAACCTGCCATGACATTTTCTACTTTTTGTTTAAGTGCTTCGAGTACCTTCATTGGTAGCCGTGCGCTATATAAAACAATTTTATTATTTGGAACAGGTGCCATTTTTTCACCTTTGACGCCAAAGCTACCTGCTATTTTCCTATTATAACGTTCCTGAGACATGATTTGTCTTTGTAGGTGAGGATCTGCATAACTGCACCTCCATGCAATATTGTAAGAACACGCAAGGTGGCTACGAGTGTCCATGCAAAGATGGGTATCTCAACAACACCGAGACCGGGGAATGTGATGGTGAGTATTATAGGGACACGGCACTGACCATTAATTTTACCACTTTAAGTTTTATTTGAATATGGCGCTCTTTATTTGAATATCTGGATGAGTCACAATAAAGAGCGCCACCAAGTGTCTGTTCCGGAGAGGACATTTTCAAAAAAGCGTAGTCTGCATGTAGCAAGTACAATGATCGTAGAAATTCCTACTTCGGACGAGCATTCAAAAGATTTGCAATGTTAAGTTATCTTTAACCCAAATAATGAGGAAATTCTAACAATTTAGGCTAATTTAGATGTATGTTTTCGAAGGAGAATCAAAGTAAGTACTGTAATTTCTATAGATCATATTATTCTATACCCTTTAAATAATTTTGAAAAGGGGTGCTAACCCTCTCCCCTGAACAAATTGAGCCCTAACCAGTTTCCCAAAAGCGGCTGCATGTGGCTATGGCTGTGGCTGTGGCTATGGCTGGATCACAACGTTGAAGGCTGCCCTAACAACAGATTTAGTAACAGCCGTAGCCACCAAAGTCGGTCACGTCTTTAGTCTCTACAAGAAATCAAAATTGTTCAGGATCAGTTGTTAATACAAAACAAATACGAGTGTATTTAATTTAAATAGAGCCGTCTAGTTTTTTCCCCAACATTTCATCTACTAAGCTGTAGACATCAAAGCAAAGAGAAATAAAAGTGACCGAAAAACAACACATCAATTAATTATTAATATCTTTATATGAAAAGCCCTTTAATAATTGATGTTAACTGCCTTAGGATACTAATCAAAATTATAGAAATATAGTTTCGTCTACCGAGAGGCGTTTTCATACTGAGGTAGAAGCCGAGTTACCGGCTTTTATGAGCTCGAACGATTATGTGTTATATACCTTAATATGCACATGACGTCATTTGAGTAGGGCGCCCTCGGCTAGAGGTCAAACGAAGATTGCTCATTGGTTCATCCTGTGCGCCGCGCGTACAAGATGTGCGTTTTCCGTTATTTCGTCACCGTTTTTACCTCTAATATGGCGGCGTGATGACGTCAATGCATAAGGTTCATTATATATGTGGTGTTTTATAAATAACAAACAACCTGATTTGTATAAATCACTTCAGATATCGATGAGTGCTCCACAGACTACATGAACTGCCCGGATGTACAAATCTGTAAGAACAACGGCAGCGCCATTGTCTGTGAATGTCTCGAGGGTGGCATCAATGTGTGTGAGCTGGGTAAGAAGTACTTACATTTGTTATCGCCACCTTTGAGTCAGTGAGGGTATAGATTAAAAAATAAACGTTTTCCACTGTTTAGAAAAAGCTGTACTTTATCTTAATTCATAGAGAGTATGCGCACCAAGAATATGAGTTTTGCAAACTTTTAACAATAAGTGTTAGAGTTACAAAACTCATACTAAACATACTGATATGATAATATTGGTATATTGGACGGAGTGCATTTGGGCAATGAAAGTAATCGGTACTAATTTTTTGTGACGTCACACAGTGGAATGCTCAGCAGGCTGTATTGATCTGGAGGTGTGCGTTGACGGCGCTTGCACCTGTTACCCGGGATATTTTCTCAACACTGACAATAAGCCTTGCAAAGGTAAACGAAATAATGACCAAAAGTTCTTTCCAAGGAAAATTTATTTAGCACTATACTACAAACAAATTGTGCCTTGTGACCTCGGAACTGGAGCACGCTCTGCGATGGGGTCTATGGTGTTTTGTACACCGGAGAGAAAGAACGACGAAACTACTGTAATCTTGTTTTTGTAGGGAGACCACATTTCATCTGACCAATGGGAACTATTTTTTCCGCCTGTATTTTTCTGAAACAAGCATTAGTCTTTTCAGCGCTATTTTATGCCCTTTTGGTATTTTTGCTCAAAGATAATTTGTAATAACAACTGCATTTGTCTGCGTGTATAATGGAAACATAATTTAAAATACATTTAAATTTACTTTGAAATAGCTTGTAAAATGTAACATTTTATTATGGTAATTTTAATCTCAAAGGTCCAGGTATCAAATGGGGGAGGGCCCGGGGTGGGGTGGGGGGAGGTGGGTGAGCACGGACATAAATTGTGATGGGAGGGGGGTGGGGACGTCGCCGTCCCGGCCCCCATTAGTTACAAACACCACTGATTAGAACTGAAAAGGAAGCAGTTAGTCCTAAGTAGTGTCAACGTGATCTAAATTTGGATGTACCCTTAGAGCATAACTTTACTGACCATGACTTTGCATTTTTAGAGTGTATTTACTCTTCGATCCTTCATTTATCCAGGCGGTGGCTGTGGTGAGATGATACACGACTGCACTGACATGGAGGCTTGCAACAACACGATCGGAGGCTACGAGTGCCCATGCATGGTTGGCTTCCTCAGAGGTCAAGGGGTCAACGCAACATGTGACGGTAAATAGGAAAACTTAAAACTATCCTTAAGTGAGGGAGTAACCCCAGGACTTACACAAAATGCGGGAAGGTTCCACTAGTTACTGGCACCCCAGTAAGCCAGGGTAGTGGTGTTTGAAACCACAGAGCCCCCACAGAACCATCAGCAAGTCAATTGAAAGTCTGTGACAAAGAATAGGAGGGTTAGTTATGGGTAGGTCTGTATATCTGTTCATTTTTGTGCACAAAGCATATGAGTGAAAATATTTTGTCGCCCCTGAAATAAAAAACCCACAAACAAACAAACAAACAAACTACAAATCTATGAGACTTGACCACCCTTTTAGATAAGTGGAATTGTCCAGTCTAGGAAATTAAGGACTTTGACTCTCACATGGAAATGCACTCTGCAGAAAACAGTGAAATAAATAACACAATATGCCATGAATTGACTAGGTGGCGAGACAACCCAAATTACAGGGTGATCTGGGCATGAAGACATTTTGTGAAAACAATCGAATTCACCCGGTAAGTCTGCTGCCATCTAGCGTCCCAGAAATCACCCACTGCAACAGAGCATACTGATTGGAAAGTCGATTTGTTAAACCACTGGGTCTTCTCAGAACCACAACACCTCATAAAGCAATTATTACATGGTGCCTCCGCTGACCACACTCGATTGCCTCTTCACCATGCAAAGTTTCAAATCCTACTTATACAATTTTTTTCTCTGCAGATATCGACGAATGCCGCGAGAGAATTGACGGTTGTCACCACCTGTGTATGAATGGCGCTGGAAATTACTCGTGCGACTGCGTGGACGGATATAACTTACTAACCGACAATCACACGTGTGCCATGCCAATGTCTCTACACGGTAAGAGCAATTAATATTTCCCTTTGGGTCACTAGAGGTTGCTGAAACGATAGACTGTGTAATTCTTGCTTGTACTCAAACATCGGGACCCGTTCAAGTGGGCGAGTCTGTTTCATTCACGCGTTAAAGCGATGCACATATGGGACCAAAAGTGTTTGAATACGCGCGAGACCTGCATGGTCTATATTCAGTGCTATTCATCCTCGTTCCCGTTGCAGCACGTCGTATCAACTCCTCTCGTGATGATCTAGACTGGTACGCTGTCCTTTATCCCCAATGATAAGGACAGGCACCAGTCTATTAGTCAAAGAGATGGTCACTGCTACTGGTCCCCTGTCCAACTGGTCCCCCTATCTGCAAGACCGCAATGGGATGCGAGGTCAAAGGTGCGTTTGTCAGGATTCCTCCAAACGCTCAAAGCCGGTCTCTGGCGTAAAACACGAGCCTCGAAGTGTGACGTCAGTTGTTCGGGCTAGTAATAATCGAGCAAGGTGTGCTGGGACAAAATGGCGCGGCGCAATCGTTGCACTCTTGGGAACGAGGTCGCGTGTCACCCTTTTCTCACAATATACCTTATGCATCGACGTCATCATGCCGCCATCTTAGATATAAATTGATGGTTAAACATTACAGACACAGCCATGTACGCGTCTTGTGACTTTTTTTCGAGCTGAAGGCACCGTATTCAAATGACGTTACATGCATGAGAAACAATCCCTAAATGTAGCCTGTTTTTTGTTTTAATGTATACTATATGAAAAACGTAGCCTGGTTGAAACCACAACCCAAAACATTCCCTTAGTGACGTTTACCGCCTCATTCCATTCGATATCTAGCATAAAACCATACTAACGTTTACACAGTTACTTAAAGGAACATTACAGAATTGGTTTTGGCTAACAAAACAGTTGCTGGCAGTGTAAGCACTTTATGTAATCCACCATGTACATAAACTAACAAACCTGTAGAAGTTTGAGATCGATCGGCCATCTGGGTCACAAGTAAATAGTGAAAAACCGATTACACATTTGCATGAAATCATGTAGATTCAACAAATGAATAAAATGCTCACTGAGCGATAAACTCCAATCGGAAAATTAGTTTATTCATTTCTCATTAAATATGGCATTTCAGACAGAAATATTTCAAGGGATGTTTTCTACTATCATCATCATTAGACTGTGTAAGTTTTATGTAAATCTGTGATAAAAAGTATATTTTACAAGTTTTTTTCTTACCAATTCTGTAATGTACCTTTAAACTAGTTCAACAACTTTGTATACCATGCCCGATATGGGGCAGAGGGTATCCCCCCCATTGTTCCCAAACTTTAACACACTATTTTCCTTTTGTGCAGAAATACCCCCTAAAATTATCTAAACAATTCATGAGCTTCCAAGCAAACATACAATAGGGGAGTGCACCATCGAACACTAGATGTCAATCTTCACAATAGCTGGAGTCATTTCCAGAATTACTTTGTTCGTGCTAGTTTGATCCATTTCCACTTTCAAGATCACAAAATTATTACACTTTTGTTACGCCGACTCAATACAACGGTTTTCTTTTGACTTGCATACTACAGAAGCAGTTGTGCTTTATCAGAAGCAAGGGGATGCAGCGATTGAGGTAAGTTTCCATACGTCACAACTCCACGATGTGAAAGACTAATCAAATCAGATGTATTCTTGTTAATAAAAAACAACGAAAAAGCGAAACCAAACGCAAGCGATTCTCTAGGCTAATTGTTCGTATAAGTATCATAAACACGGTTCCTGCCTAAGCCCATGTACTATGTAGTGCGTGTTATGACAAAACCAAGAAATTCTGAAGGATGCCTTGTATAAACTCACTGGCTTGAAGATATATGGAGAGAACACTATTGAAGAAGCCTCAGTCTAACAGGGGGAATTTACCACTCAATCAGACACACTCTAAAAACCTTCGGGTCAGAATTGACCCGGTTCCGTGCTCCGTGAGGCTGATCTATTTATGAGTCAGTATGAACCGTAATTTGTGTGAACATGACCCAGAAATGGGTCAAACTGCCGCGGAGTCTGAGTCAAAATCTGTTGTTGTTATCATTTTCTGGACCAGGCTGACCGGAAATGGGTCACGTCCCCTGGGACCCGGAATCTGTGGCCAGTCCACAAGACCATATTTCGACTTCAGGTCGTATGCCTGGTACCCAACACATTCTCGATTGCCTGTACCCACACATTTTCGATTGCCTGGTACCCAACACATTTCTCGGCTAGATAGCTGTGAACGGTCAAGTGGCTAGAAGGAATTTTTTATGACAAGAATTTAAAGCTAGTGTTTGTTTCCAATTGTTAATTGATGTGTAGCAAACTTCTCAGAGTGGATGGCTGTTCCCGCTCGGTATGATCTGTGCGTTTGCTCTGATTGCTGCCGTTGGTGAGTTTGCATATCCGTGAATTTCAGGTGTTAGGCCCAATCCCATATCCAAACAGTTCTCTCCCAACGTTTTACATTGAAATGTTTTCTTATTAATCTGGGGGATTAACAATACAGCGCGCCACCAAGAGTTTGCAAAAGAAGGCCGTCACCATAAAGTGCTCACAATAAACCATGCAATATTTCAGACTCCGGTTGAGGAAAGTACACCTGGGCCCTGCATAGAATTATAATATCATTACCTACAAACCCAAAGACCAAGATTTACCCCCCCCCCGAATAAAAGTAAATAAAGTGTACGTTCAATTGATTTGACCTAAAGCAAATGTTGGCAAAGGACGTGTACATTAAAAACAAAATTGCTCTTGCATTTTCAGTGGTTGGTCGGAAGAAATCGGAGCGAGTTCGAAATGGCACAGACAGAGTAGTTGAAAGTAAGTAAACAACTAATCACGATTCTTAGCTTTTGAAGCAACACCATCGCCTCGTATGTTAATGGCCCACCAATTCACTAATGAGCAAACGCTAATTATAGATTTTGAGCTGGCTTCTTATCAGGCCGTGTCCGAACTGGCGGCTACGGCTACGGCTGGACCGCCGCGTCATCATGCGGAGAAGTATACAGCACGCCCTCAGCAACACCCTTAGCAACAGTCGAAGCCGTAGCTGTAAGCCGCTGATTCAGACACGGCCTCAGCCAGTAACCAAGCTTAACTTGGTGATGAATGATGGACTTCAGATTTAGAATGCTGAAGCACGATTTGCCAATATTTAGGTGCACTGGATTGTTTTGTCCCCCCCCCCGTTTGCCCTTATCACACCAAGCCCTTAGTATTAATGCCGAGCTAAATTGTAAATCAAAAGGTATATTGTTTGATTAAAGCTGTCACAAGCCTGATTGAGTATAAACAGAGTAAAGGCGAGTGAAACTGTTCATATCTTGTGGATTGATTACTGTGTTCGAAAGTTACCTTGTAAATTGCAGAGAAAGGAACAGGTTATTAATTTTCTATTTTTTGTTTTGTGTGTGTCTCATGTTAGTGGCACAATCCCTGAAGGAGCGTGCTGTCTCGTCGGTCAACAGGCTTCGCTCCGGTGGTGCCGGCAGTCCCCAATCCAACATCTACGCGGCGAGTCCCAGCAGACAACCCCCATCGGCAGTCGACGACGAGATGGGTGATGGTGCAGCGGTGTACTCGGCCAATTCCCCTTCCCAGAGAGGCGGCAACCAGATTGTTGATTTTGACGACACCGACGTGTACCAAGTACCGAGTGGTGGCCACAACGCCGGGCCCTCCATGGTAAGTGACCGGAACACGCGGGTATCGATTCCTGGTGGACCCGGTGCCGAAGAGGCGGTAGACGACGACGACGATGCTCATTACCTATTCGAGAATTTCGGTTCGCCGGAGTCGATTCCGAATGCCGATGTTGATGACGTGTACGAAAGCTACGATAAACCGCCTGCGACTGTTGAAGATGACGAAGATCTTTATTTAGCAGTAATGCAGTAGAGTAGACTACCCGCTGCTCCTAAAATCTTAGTATCGGTTCAATGCAATAACCCCGCCCCCAAAATTTGCGTATGCACAACAAGAATCGCAGATAATTTTCTTCAGTTTAGATCATCCTGTCTTTCTGACATTAACTCTGCATCAGGGGTTACAATCAACCGGCGATCGGTAAGGTGGGTTGCAGTCAAATGCCCACAAAAATTGTTGGGTCGTTGGCATAAAGTTTTTTTTTTATGATCTAGAGTTGCCTACGTTTGAAAGATTTAATATGCAGGCTTTGTTGGGCTCGCAACTGCATCCGTGGAAAGTCGGTGACCTTTTTTCTCTTCCTAACTTCCGTGAAGCTATCTTACTTTATTTTATTTTTATCTTTGAGAATTAACCATTTATTTTGTCCCTTTTTAAACAGTCTAATGTTGGTGACTGTTTTCTCTTTCTAGTTTCTGTTGCGAAGCTATTTCAATTTTTATCTTTGAGATTTAAGCATTTTTTCTTCTTAAACTGCAACATCTCTCAGAACGGGGATCGAATTCATCTGGTCTGAAAAAGTGTTAACAAAGTGACATATTATTTAAAACTAGAAGTGCTTTAAAGGCACAGTACACGTTTGGTAATAGGAGCCCACTGGTAGTGTTAATCCTATATAAATATAGGTACATGCAATAAAACTAACCTATGAAAATTTCACTTCTTAAGGTGGTTGCGTTTTTGAGATATCACCAAAAAACCGGACCGAATATTTCCACGCAGGAAGAATATTCCCCATAGGAATACACAGTCTGAGAAGCGTTTCTGACAAAACGCTTCTCATTTCAAATTTTGGGGAATAAAAATTAGTATATTTTCTATAACCGTAGTACTTCGAAGTTAAACATTTTTCAAAATTCATTATACTACCCAAGGTTGCTGTACTTCTAACCGAGTAAGTTTTTACTGCCATTAAATTTCCAAACGTGTACTGTGCCTTTAACTAAACTAAACCTTTAACGGTAATCACGAATTCCGCTAAACAGACAATACAATTTACCTGTCTGAATTTTCAACCTTTGCAGATGTGATCCGATCCCTGAGTCATTCTCGTGCGGCCTTTCTGTATGTGCTGACCTCTGACTGACCTAACTCAGCTTCCAGACTGACAAGAAACAAGTACGGAACCCGGCAACCATTACTTTCCAACCGCATGACTCTTTCTGGTCTCCGGGCCCCAATTTCGTGCCTCTGCTTTACTGCGGAATCGTGTGATTACGGTCACCATGTACCGCTGGCAGGGTTAGGCAAACATCCATTGCTTATCCAAGAAAGAGGCTAAGCGAGATTTTTGTTCTGGTACCGTAATAACTGATTTTTCGATAATTGTGCAAAGCAGAGACAGAAATTGGGCCCTATTGTTTTCTAAAGAAACATTTCCGCGCTCATAGCATTATGACATTACTCAAACCGTTCAGTGTTTATAGAAGAACTTTTTTCATAGTTTGTAAACACCAGTTCAAAAAGATATTGGAAAGTTGGAAGCCGGTTTTTGATGTCGCAAATTTAGTATAATTATTTTGTAAATTTAATGTTATTGATATATAAGTACTTAGCATAGTTTGGGCTGTTCTGCAAACAACAAGAACAACAACAACAACAACAAAAACAACAACAACAACAACAAAACAACAACAACAACAACAACAACAACAACAAAACAACAACAACAACAACAACGAAAACAACAACAACAACACTAAGAAGAACATCACCAAAAACAACGACAAAAGCGACAGCAACAACAACAGTAAACAAAAAAAAAACCCAAACAACAACAACAACAACAACATTAACAACAACAACAGCAGCAGCAGCAACAACAACAACAACAACAACAACAACAACAACAACTACAACAACAAAAACAACTACATCAACAACCACAATAAAACAACAACAATTTTACTACATCAACAACAACAACAACAAAAACATCAAGAACAAAATCAACAACAAAGCTTAAAGGTTTAATTTAAAGTAACAGTTGCATACAAGGTTACCGTAATAAAACAAAGCAACAAATAACGTAGATAACGGTCGTTATACCCAGATACTATTTTATTGTTTGCAACCAGAACTTCAATGTCACAAGAAATTCTGTAGAGAGCAGTTATCTGTACTTAAAAAATGGCAGCTCGGGTAATTTAAAGATAAAACAGCGCCCTCACTGAAGTCAAAGGAAGACTTTCATTGGCCGAGAGCTGTGCGTGGCGCGTACAAACGTGCGCGTTGGCATAGTGTACCCCTGCCAGCTGTACACTGGATTCACAATCTCCATTGATTTATATATTTTGTTTTCATCTGAAACGCCATGATAAAATATGCACGAATATTGCTTTTCCAGCGGCATTTGAACAATAAAAACGCTTACTTTTATAATCATGTACAAAATAATAATAACCCTAATGCATCACAATAATTCAATTTTTTCTTTTAGATTGAAGCATTGCATTGTAAATGTGTTTGTTTATGGTATTTTAGGTGAATAATATTTGGTTTTCAGTAGATTTACGCATGTACCTAAATAAAGTATCATTATAAATGATCGAGTTGTGAATCGTTAACGCTGGAAGAGGGTGCAATTCGTTAAAACTATTAGAATTTACTTAACCCAATCAATCATTTTTCACATCCCCGATATTTTAAATGTGTTTAGTCTTGACATTGTACTAACAAAAAAACATTGCGAAATTATTACCATTGTATCCGACTTCAAGATGAAATGACCCAAATCTTGCCAAAATAAAACCACAAAGCAATTATTAGAGTAAACACAGGATTGAAATGCTAGAGGTTGTTATATAGTCGAGAAATACTTGTATAATTTTTTTTTTATAAATTGTTCGTTATGTACTGTTTTCTCTAGTTGAAGGAAAAATCATTGGTGTGGACTTTTCGCACTTGGTCCATCACGGTCCCCGTTACATGTACCAAGTGTTATAAGCCCCGCTTAAAGGTACACGTTGCCTTGGATCGGTCGAGTTGGTCTATAAAAAACGTTTGTAACCGTTTGTTATAAAATGCATATGGTTAGAAAGATGTTTTAAAAGTGGAATACAACGATCCACACAAATATGCCTCAAAATTGCGTGGTTTTCCTTGAGCTTTGCGAACTAACACGGTCGGCCATTTTGTGGAGTCAAAAGTTTGACTCCATAAAAAGTGCTCAGTTATTATACAGCGGCGGCGCTGGGGGGGGGGTGGGCTTCATGCACTTGTTTAATATGTCCCCCAGTGTGCCCCACCCCCAATTACCAACTCAAGTTCTTCCAGTGGCTTACACTGAATTTAACCCCAAACCCTTGCACCCGTGCAATTGTGTTCGCGTTGCCCCCAGCCCAAGATCACGATAGATAGATAGATACGATTTGTTGTCCACATTCTTAAAAATTCATTTGATTTGAAATTTGTTTTCCAATGGCAGAAAGGCTAAACAATGGCCAATGTACAACAATGTACAGACAGAGTAAGACGATCATTAGAAGACTACCAACGATGGCGTAAGTCCGTTATTGTTGTATTACAGAGTCAATGCTTTTTCCAGCAGTACAACATTACAGTAAAAATGTATATCTTGCCACCCTCCCCTTTAATTTGAGCTCGCCCCCCCCCCCGTTTTGCCGCCATAGATTTTACAGGTCAGGTGCCGTCGCTATTATTAAACAAGATTTTACTTTCTGTTAAGAATACCTTGAAAATTATTATTCAAGTAAAGTAGGATGCATATCAATATCTTTCTTCCAGGAGTACTTTTCATTGTATTAATCCAGACTTTAGACTAAAAATTCAATGATTTATCGTTCCGTTTGACCAGCTCTAGAACTACACGTTTAAACCGAAACTCAAATTTGACTTTACCATTAAACGCTGAATTTGGAAGACGAACATGATCGTCTTCGTCACATTTGGCGACAAAGTTCTGACTGGCTAACATGTTTAACGTTAGTGAAAGACTTCACTTCAGTCAAACTTCATAAGCTCTCTACTAATCCCAATTATATATAAATTATGATATAATCTCAAGGGGCAAACAAATTGACTGATAACGTTTGGTCTCCTATTGAGGTCTTGAGGGTAAACAGTAACAACGTCTTGTAGAACGGTAAATAAAGAAAAGAAACACAGCTAATCCCAGCTTTGCACTGTTTAACATACAAAAAGGAACTTTTCGATGGGAAAAAGATACAATTTTCTCTCAAAGTTTTACTATCTCCAAGAGCATTTTGTGTACAGCTGAAAATTTGAATAGTTTTGCCTTCTTAGAGATTGCCTGGAACCGGTTGCCTGTTAATTTGAACGTGACATTGCCCTGAAATTTAGCCCCCGTTTGCCAGTGTAAAGTCTTTAAGTGTATGAGTCTATTGGTCAAGTTATTTCTTACTAATATATTTACTACTTGTTTTGTAAAGTAATCAATGTAACCATGATTGTTCAATAAATATGTTTCAAAATAAAGTTAAACGGAATGTAATCAATAAAAAAGTAATCAATGCAGACATTAGTGTGAAGCGAATCTGTTACCTGTTGTTCGAATGAGTGAACCGTTCTGGTACTACACCGTGCAGTGTGAGCCAATGTCAGCACATACTGACATATTTAAAGGAACATTACAGAATTGGTAAAATATACTTTTTGATCACAGATTTACATAAAACTTACACGGTCCAATGATGATGATAGTAGAAAACATCCCTTGAAACATTTCTGTCTGAAACGCCATATTTGATAAGAAATGAATAAACTGATTTTCCGATTGGAGTTTATCGCTCAGTGAGCGTTTTATTCATGTGTTGAATCTGTATGATTTCATGCAAATGTGTAATCGGGTTTTCACTATTTTCTCGTGACCCGGATGGCCGATCGATCTCAAACTTCAACAGGTTTGTCAGTTTATGTATATGGTGGATTACATAAAGTGCTTACACCGCCAGCAACTGTTTTGTTAGCAAAAACCAATTCTGTAATGTTCCTTTAAATATTTCAAGTACCTCTGTTTTATGAGATGTGTAATTACGATAACCATGCTCCGATGACATGGTAAGCTAAGACTTTCTGTACATACTGTTTAAGCATAAGCGAGGAATATATTGCAAGGTGAAATACGGTGAAATCAAGCCCCCCCCCCTCCCTTTCACCATCCATCATCTGTGAGTTTTTGAAAATTTATTTGGTTTACTAAACAGTGTGTTTAAGTCCGGGTAGATAATGCCACTACGCCACGAGACAAAGCAGTCAATATTTGTTTTATAACACCTCTTCCTTTGATTCTATCTGTATACTTTAATAAAATTAATTCACACAAACTTTACGTACGTGGCAATCAATCGTCAAACAAGAACTGTAAAATATTACGTTGAAATACCGAGTTTTGACAAAATAAGAGGGTGTACCAGACTACTGCTGTTACGTTCGTTCTCTGAACCGTATTTCAAGTGCACATATTTTGTTCATTACACCGGGATCGAGGTTGTCAAGCAGCTCTTTTAAATCAATGTTTGAAGTCAATGTAGTCAGGGTACCAGGGTATCCATGCACTAGTACATTGGTCGCTAGGCTATCGTTGAATAGTACATCGGCGGCCGTGTGATAGTACCTAGCGGTTCGCGCGCGGTTTCTAGTAAAACTAAGGCATATCATGTGACGCGCTCTAAACCAATCAAAAGGCAGAATATTTGTAAGGGGTGTTATAATGGAAGATATTTTCATACCTTCTTAAATATTATCCTTTATGTTTTCGGCCACTCGAATAAACATTTGATTTTGAACATTATTATAGTATTATAATTGTTCACTGCCAATTCGGTCAAGCTTCAATTTTTTAACCAATATTTTGTTGAAACAAAGTTCGAATCAACTGCATGTTAAAAGAAATGCACATCCTGCCCCCATACAAACATATACACCCACACATAAACATTACCGGTTAAAACTAGCGATTATTAAATAGAAGTAGACACAAATTGTTTTTACGTGTTAAATTTAGCCATTCAGGTTCTTCTTGTTTATAAGTACCCATATGAAACATTACATCTGCCTTACAATAAAACAACAATTTTCAAAATTCACAAGCCCAACAGTTCAATAATTATATACATTTCATTCATGAATTGAAGTTAATAATAACAAGTTCAGAGGTATTATTTACATTATGATTGTCTGTTCCTTTAAGTATCAAACATGTTTTCGAGTTCTGCTCCCACACTGTGAGAACGACTCGCCGCATATTTTATTCTGTTAACTAAAAGATACAGCATACAAGGAATCTGTAGAAAAAAAGCGTTCAGGAATATCCAATACTACTACTTTTAATAATTTTGTTATAACAAATGTATACATTGTATTATTTGTATAGACTGTAGTCTTTAGTTAAGGCCTAAAAAGGATGGTTAGTTAGCGTGTTCTTCGAAAACAACTAAAATGTACGTTCTCTTTAGATTTGTAGCCCAAATAGCCCAACGAAGCCGGTGTGTCCCTTTAGCATTTGTAAGTATGACTTAAGGGATTTTGTTTTTTAAAAACCCCGTATTCGCCTTTAAAATCAGGAAAATTGTTCTCTTTTGCCTTTGTTTCGCTATGCTTTCCCTTGGCGTCCGGCTGCAATTTGATCGGCTGATCAGGATTTTTGGTTTCTTGCAAAAGTTCTAAACTGACAAAGAGTTCATCCATATCAACAGCTTCAGCCTTTTCGATCGGATGTGTGTTCACTTTCATTGTCTCTCTGTAATAAGCCCTCAACGTTTTACCAAACTCCTCAATGTTGAATCAATCTAGCCATTCTCCATCTGTAACAAAATATTGTTTTGTTGAAATTACTGGAACTCAGATTTGATTCAATGAGAAACTTCAGAACGCTAAGTGGCAGCAGATTTTTAACAGGTAAATATCCATTGTTTACAAAGTTCTGAGCATGCGCACAATTCTGAGTACAATGGATTTCCCTGGTAAGTCTGCTGCCAGTGTCCCCAATGTTTTATCAAAACCGTCAAAGCGTAAATTGGAACAAAATAACCACAGTGATTTTTGAATGAAAAAAACGAAACTAAAATATGCAAAAAACAGTAAGAACAAGCAGACATATACATAAATTGAGAGAATTACGGAATAATGTGACTTTGGAGGCTTGATAAAACGGCCCGTGAAGACTTTCAAATCACAGTTGCTTTATTGCAAGAATCAAACTAGACACGTTCCGTTCATTTTTCAGTTAAATAAAATAAATGTGTCCTAATTTGATGATATTTTCACAGATTCGTTGCAAATTTTGTTCAGACTAGAGTGTGATTGGCTAAACGTTTTTTTTTCCGAAAAGAGGTTATTAACAGTTTATAAATATGAAAATATTGTATAAAGGGCAAGAACAACAAAAAGGAGTCCTGTACTTACATGCTTTTCTGTGGACCAAATCAAATCGGCCGATTTCTTCAAACGCTTTCGTCAACCCGTCTGTAACTTCTTTTCGGTTCGTTTTCTTTTTCATCCAAGTAAGGGTCATTTGAAAGGTGCTTTCTGGGATATTCATGTTTTTGAGTTCAAATGCGTCAATTTGTGCAGCACTAAAACCCAAAGAAGAGCCGAGTTGCTTCCAATCTTTCCCAATCGTCGTAGCTAGGACTCGTAACATTTGCTCATCGATAACAGATTTATCGAATGATGTTGACTGATGTTCCGATGACTGTCCACTGCAAACTTCATCCGTGCTCCCTGCCCAGAGATGGAAATAGTGTCGATGGTTGATTACTGTACTACTTAGCAAAACTTTGACTTGTAACTCAATAATTGGACAAATTTATTTGTTACGTGTTGTGTTCCTTTGCTACGGAGCCCCTAAAGGGACATTAAAAAAAAAAAAAATAATAAAAAATTATCTCGTGCGCACGACATTATTATCTCGTGCCCACGACATAATTCGGGATTCTTGGAAGCAGCCCGTCGTCACGCCGCAATTGTTATTACACACGCACACAGCACAGAGATAACAAGGTACTACTTGATACCTGGTACTTGGTAGTTATCCTTCTGAATACTCCACGCGTTGTGTTTTTATGACAGGTATGCTAATTTTGTCTACATTATGAGACCAATTAATATAGCACCTTGTAGGCGTTTAAAGATGATTTGGCGCAATCTGCAGCCAACTATAATTATGCCAGAAACACAGGGGCGAGCCCCTCTTAACGGTAAGTGTACTGTTTTTTTTACGGGCATTTAGACAACATGCGGAACTAGTAGCGTAACGTCCCATCCGAAGGACAAAATATTATTGTTTTAGTTGACCAATTCAATAAAAACTAAAAAGTTTCAAGATACTTGTTTTCCCTTCCATGCCCGGTAAATGTATTGAATGAGTTTCTATAGGTACAAGTAAACAACAGTTTAATTGGCCCTTCGCACATTCACGCATGCGAACAGACACTATTGTATATTGGTCGGCAAACGCCTAAGGCCCTTTTCGAATCCACGGCTTCGGCTCCGGATTGGGCTTCAGGCCCAGTTTTCTTGTCTGAAGCCCTGACCGCAAAGCATGCGTAGGTTAAAATAATTGAGGGAGCCTAGCTAGCCTGAGCCGATTTTGGAGCCGAAGCCGTGAATTCGAAAAGGGCCATAGAGTTGTGATGTTCCCTCATTATCGCCGGCCAGTAGTGTTACTGCGCACGGGAGATGTGCGCAACTTCACATTTCACGGGATATGTCTGTTCAAAATAGTCACAGGGTTTCAACGTACCCCACAATGCGATATTAATTATAAGATTCATACAGACTTGAATCAGTTTAGAAAAAAGAACAGTTATTTCTGTAACTTCTCTTACCTTTTGGTATCTTTGAAGCTAAATCCCGATGGCCTGTTTGAATCAGTCCATGTCTCAACAGTTCTTCCGCTTTTCTGTCATGGGGTTGCTTCTTCCACCAAGAAAATAACATCATAAGAGCCTGTTCTTCCTGGTTCTTGCCTTGGCTTTTAAATTTGCCAATCTCTGCTGGTGTGAAACGAAGTTTGGTTGCGAGTTGCTGCCAGTCTCGACCGAGTTCTTCCGCTAAATTCCGTAGGATTGTCTCATCCACTGTTGTTCCAGCAAAAAGTACAAAATTGTAGTTTATGAACGCCCATTTTCCATGGTATGAACTTTGTTTATGGAATGTCGAGAACATTTTACATCATAAGAACTTTATTAAGGTCTTAAATGTCGAACATCCCCATTAGCCTTTTTGAGGTATGGTGGCCGCTATAGAAGTGCACTGTTTGGTTTGGGTGTGTACAGAAAATTTTACCCAAACCTAATAGTGTAATAGTATTCCGTCCACCATATCTCAAAATGGCTTATTGGTCCGTTGCAAACGTTCATAATTTCTGGCCGAAAAAAACCACGTCATTTTGCTTGTTTCTCGACAGCTAAACCACGTTGCTGATATATTCACAGTTTGATTGACAACAGTGTTCGTTAGGAACAAGAGTATTATCAATGAATGTACTCTTACAAAAGTCATGTCTGACATCTTTTGTTTCATTTGTATTTCAAATTTGTATTACTGTCTTTAGTAATGCAATAAAAATGTTATTTTGCAATATTAGAGCACAACAAAGATGGTCAAATCGTACAAAAACAAATTTGGAACAAATCTTCGTTCGTAGGAAAAAAATATTCGTTCGAAGGAAAATAGTAGTCGTTCAAAGGAAAATAATCTTCAGTCTTAGGAAAATAATCTTTGTTCGAACGAATAAAAACAAACCCGCGGCGTACGCACGTGCCTGCATAGAGACACAGCTAGCTGCAGGCGGCTAACGTGCAGGGCCCAATTTCATAGAGCTGCTTAAGCAGACATTTTAGCTTACAAATTGTGTGCTTAGCAAAAATTAGCATGTACCAGTCAGATATTGCTGCATGTAATATGGTATTTTGGCTGGTAACCTTATTGTGGTAAGCATAATAATTATTGTGCTTAACAGCCCTATGAAATTGGGCCCAGGCTGTAGACGTGCCTGCTAAGCGTCGTCAAAAGTGGCTTCTGTGTCTCGGGCAGCACTTGTTCGCACGTGGGTTTTTTCGTTCGAACTACAAAAACATCGTTCGAACGAAGATTTAGTCCCTTTCTTTTTCCTCACCTTTAAAGAATCTTTAAAAGCTCCGTACAATAGAATGAGATACTGACTGCACTAAAGAATCCATCGTGGAAAACACTCTTTAAAAAAGCCCACACAAATTAAACTCAGTTCTATTTAGGAAAAACTATTAATAAATAATAGTTAATGTTTGAGTGTTGGCTCTGAGAAGAGCCGGTTTGGTCTCGACGTTTCGAACAGTATGCTCTGCTCGTCTTCAGGAGAATGCTGGACTGGTGGTGGTGGTTGAGCTCAGTTCTATTTAGTTTCACAAAGAGATCCCCTCGGCTGGACTCCGAGTCTGTCAGGCTTGAATTTTTAAAAACATGACTCACGTTTTGGAGCCCCTCCAAGCAATCCTGTTGCTAGTGATAGAGTAATATTCGTCTCCGGTTGAATGCCAAGATCACGAAGAGTCAAAGCATCACACGACTGGGTACAAAAGTAGAAGAAATGTTCATATTAGATTATAACGATAGACCTATTATTATTGAAACCTTGACAGTTTAAATTCTCGATTTACATAAAAAAGGGTGTAGTAGTAAAGATCAACGAAAAAAAAGACTCACAACAAGTTAAGGTTAAACAATATAAAGGCCGAGGCCATTAAGCTCGATAGAAATTTAATTGAGGATGTAGGGAGTAGAACATATCTTGGGAAATGAACAAAATAACAAAGACAAGCTAGACTCATTTCTAATACCATCTTTGAAAAGAGTATTACAATGTTTTGGCGGAACACAATCAACATGAATTAGTTCAAAACACCACAGTAAGAAAAGAGCAAATAATGGAAGAATATAGAATTTGATTGGTCATAGTTGTTTCAGAAGGAATACTATTATTAGCTTTTGCAAGGCTTTTATAGTAGACTTGTTTACAGGTCGTTGACGGATCTCCTGCTACTACCTCGCGAGACAGCTGCTCCGCGCGAAACTACTGTTCTGTGTCTTCGCAACCACGGTCCCATTGTGTTCGCTGTAGAGCAATAGATTCGCGCGGAGCAGCAGTCTCGCAGGATAGTTTCGCCATCACCGCGACAAACATTTAACGACTTGTCCGCAAGTCTACTTTCACAGCAAAGCAGTCAGAGGGGAAAAAGAAAAGTTAAGCTGACAAAAAAGAAAGAAAGAGCAGAACCGTAGAAAAAGTAGAAAAAGAAGGGTGGATAGAAGACTTGAAATGAAGCCAGAATAAATGCACAAGACACTGTCAGAATGAAAACAGTGGATGGAGGCCTGATATATACAACGGGGACAGCGAAGAAGAAGACGAAGAAAAGTATAGAATGCCTACCTTGAACTGATGTTCTCCTGTGTTCAGGTTTTGTAATGCAGGACGAATGCCCAACTTCCTGTGAATGATTTTTTTCAGGCTGAAGATGGTTGTGTTATGATTGAGTCGTAGACAGAGGTTTTTAGGGTTGATGATGGGCGTCTTGATAAAGATCTGTATCATGTGATGATTTTCTTTACGTCTCTTTGATGGAGCTTCGTCTCTGTAGAGGTCAAAAGTAGCATGAAATGTTTTTAATGTCAGTATCTCAATTGTGTCATCTTGTCTAAACAATTTGGAAACATCTTGGTCGCAATAAAGGACTAAGAGCTATTAAAAGAAAATGCAAACTGAGCCTTTTAAAATTTTTGTTATATTCTTTGTGTTTCTCTTTAGCACATGTATTTTTCAGACGCATTAATTTTCCATTAGTTCTCATGGAAAAAATGTGCCTGTGTTATAATGATCGTCAGACAACTTGTCAACATGAACGTACGATTTTCTTACTTTGTTCTGAAACTGAAGGAATCGATTGTGACGGCTTGGGTAATAAGCAAGACACTCCGCGCCTAACATTACATTGTCACTAAGTAGTAAACGGCGCCCAGATAAGAATGTCACTCAACAACTGATTATAACTTAAAACAAATACCTCGTCTTCAAGCATGCACTAGTGCTGCACTCGTCTCCTGCAAGCACTGAACATTGAAAAGTATCACAATAGTCAGTTCCATTGACGAATTAGGAATCCATTAATGGGTATCGTGAAAGAGTCTATGGTCATGCACGTTGTGCTTGGCTTGTATTAGCCTCAGCAGCTTCTGACGGCAACAGTTTCGTGAACTGATGGGTTGAAAACTCAAATAATTTGGACTTACGGTACCTTTTTGCTTGTACTCCGCATTGTTCTTGGTCGAATGATGAATGTGACGTTTTCGTCTCGGTGTACTGAAGCTGTCCTGTTGGCTTTGTCCGATCTGCCAAAGCAGACTTGAACGCCTCCTGCCTACTCTTTTTGATTTTGTTTTGAGCTTGAGCCAATGAAGCATTGGACCAAGTTAGCCTGCAATAGGATCCAGAATTAAGTTGAAGAAGCTTTTTCCAAATACTCATGAAATACCACTACCGACCTATAGATGACCACTGACCCAAATATGTGCACACTCCAAATGTAGCTCAAGCTAATTGATAAAGCATTTGTCCAGGTTACGCTGCAATCGGCTAAAGAATGTGGGAGAAGCATTTTGTAAATAATCTTTAAATGACCTCTACTGACCACTAAATGACCATTGGCCGAGTTTATTACCATTCCTAGATAGGGCAGGTGTCAAGGTTTATTTTGACCAAGTTTGGTTAAAATCGGCAAAACGGTTAAGGAGTTATGGCCTTTCTTAATTTGATCACGTGACCGTTTGACCAAAGAAAGAAAGAAAGAACTAGAGCTAAAGTGCTTAATAAATCATAAACATCAGCTCTATGAAATAAATTCAAAATGTATAAAAGTCATCGTTTTTTTCATGAAATGACCACTGCTGATTGATGGGTGACCACTGGCCAAAAATCCATGAACACCCAAAATGGGGCTCGAGCCATTGAAACACTTGACCTAGGTGAGTAGCAAAAGAAGAATAATTCCAAAATTTTTCGTCAAACGCCCACTACATGACCATTGGCCAAATTTGATGAATATCCCTAAATGAATGAAATTGATTACAAATGCTGAAAACAACTTGCTTTTTATCCATGAAATAATCACTACTGACCAATAGTTAACCACTGGCAAAAAATCTTTCTTCCGGCCAATACAGCGCTGACCCCAGTTAAGTTGCAATCGGCAAAAGACTGTGGAAGATAAAGAATTTTGTAAATATTCTTAAAATGACCACAACTGACCACTAGAAGACTTTCGGAACAAAATTGTGAGCGTTCCTAGATAGTTAAAATACACTTAAAATGTGAACAAAGTAGATTTTAATTTTCCAAAAATTTACCATTGCTGACCAATAGGTGACCACTGGCCAAAATATGTCCACATCCCAAATGTAGCTCGAGTCAATGAAGCATTGTACCAAGTTAGCCTGCAACGGCTAAAGACTTTCGGAGAAGAAGCACTTTTTTATATACTCATGAATTGACCGCTACTGACCGATAGGTGACCATTGGCCAAAATATGCGTACACCCCAAATGAAGCTCGAGCTAATGAAGCATTTGTCCACGTTAGGCTGGAATCGGCTAAAGAATGTTGGAGAAGAAGCATTTTGAAATATGTATAACATTACTATTACTGACCACCAGATGATCACTGGCCGAACATTATTACTATTGTTATGAGATCCTAATACATGTATGTGTAATTACCGTACGTGTGTTCAACGCACGCTGTCAATCATTCTCTGTGTGTAAGTTCGTTAACCCTAATGGGCGGCGCTAATCCGTTATGAAGGTTCTAGAATTGTTCTTTTCAGCAACTTTATGTTTCACCCCTTTTCACCTCTCTTCATCCCCCTTTTTATGTGGATGCAAACTTCAAAGAAAAGGCCTATTTTATTCATCA
This sequence comes from Pycnopodia helianthoides, assembly GCA_032158295.1. Lineage (NCBI taxonomy): Eukaryota > Metazoa > Echinodermata > Asteroidea > Forcipulatida > Asteriidae > Pycnopodia > Pycnopodia helianthoides. The sequence continues at coordinate 6,191,635 of CM063262.1, forward strand.
CCTATTGACTTTTCCATAGACCAAGACCATTGTCTTCCGAAAAAGACAAACGGTCATAGGATGGTTTATTACCAGAGACTAACCAAAGCAATAGGAGATTGATTAACAACGCTTCTGCCCATTTTACTTTCATTGGCTACCGACAGAAATAGTTCCAAATTATCCGCACTCCAATAACCACATCGCCAAATCGCTGTGACTACAATCACACAAGTCTCCTTTTTCTCCCCCACTCAGAAAACCCCATTAAACCTGTTCTCGTTTGTAGTTTTTCTTTTAACCGTTGGTTTTGATCTCCCTTATGCAGCAACTTTACGCCGATTTTTTCACATGCATTGCGCTCCACCCTCTTCTTTTCTGCAACACCCTTTTTAAAAAAAATACAAACCTTCCAATCTACCGTTTTCCTTCTATGTTCCTTCACTTCTCTGTTCAACGTTTTCCAGAAACCCAACCCCCTTTCTGTGAATTGATTCACACTTGACACAGGGAGAGGCTTTGTAACTAACAATCTTGAGTGCGTTCCGGTTCTATAATTTGTCTTTGCATGTCCTTAAAAAACACCTCTCTATGATGCATTTATCAAATACCATCAAACAGTTTTTCGTGGTCACATTATGGTCTTATCTCATGACTTGCTTGCACACGGCTACCTGGGGGGCATTTGTGTCATTGTGAACTTATCTACGAATAATGTTACAAGCTGAAGTACAAAGTTAATTGTTGAGTTTCAAGAGCTCTTTGAAAGTGTACATTCTAAGTTTTATTCCAAAGGTGTGTAAATATTTAGAGCAAGGAGAGCTTTTTTACGCCATTCAGACTTGCTAAAACCCAACAACGAACCCCAGCAAAGAGCTCTGCCCCTGGAACCCATCAAGGGGCACTTAATTGGACCGATGGACATCCTGCCGTTAGTGCTACGACTCTTTACAAGAACCCTGGCGCCACTTCTTGATTTAAATACAGTTGCAGGCCAATATCAATGGACAAACATGCGGGTAACCGATACAGTATTTGATAATAATTATTTCAGCCCTGCGAAGAAGGCTGAACTACAAAAATTGTAATGCTATTACATTGGAATCTATTAATTTATGTACATGTTACTGTGTGCGATAAGTAACCAATGGCCAAATATTATGACCATCCCCACATAGGGAAGGTGTCAAGGCCCTTCCCTATCTGGGGACGGTTATAATATTTGGCCATTGGTCACTTATCGCTCGGTTAGTGGTCATTTCATGAATATTTTTAAAATAATATGCTTTTTCTCCCAAAGTCTTTAGCCGTTTGCATGCTAACTTGGTACAATGCTTCATTGAACTACATTTTGGGTGTACACAGATTTTGGTCAGTGATCACCTATTGGTCAGCGGTGGTATTTTTTTGAAAAACATTGAAAACTTGTTTTTTACATTTGAAATGTATTTCGTCTATCTAGTGGTCAGTTGTAGTAATTTTATGAATATTTACAAAAATGCCTTATCATCCCAATCTTCAGCCGGTTGCAGCCTAAATTGGTTTGGTGCTATATTGGCTCGAGGAAAATTTTAGGCTGGTAATCGACGTTTGGTCAGCAGTGGTCATTTCATGAAAATTGCCGATTGCAACTTAACTGGGGTCAGCGCTGTATTGGCAAGAAGAAGGATTTTTTGCCAGTGGTTAACTGTTGGTCAGTAGTGATCATTTCATGGAAAAAGGGCACGTTGTTTTCAGCATTTGTAGTCAATTTTATTCATATAAGGATGTTCATCAAATTTGGCGAATGGTCATGTAGTAGGCGTTTGACGAAAATTTTCGGAATTATTCTTCTTTTGCTACTCACCTATAGGTCAAATGTTTCATCGGCTCGAGCCCCATTTCGGGTGTTCATGGATTTTGGGCCAGTGGTCACCCATCGGTCAGCAGTGCTCATTTCATGAAAAAACGATGTCGTTTATATTTTTTTGAATTTATTTCATAGAGCTGATATTTGTGATTTATTAAGCACTTTAGCTCTAGTTCTTTCTTTCTTTCTTTGGTCAAACGGTCACGTGATCAAATTAAGAAAGGCCATAACTCCTTAACTGTTTTGCCGATTTTAACCAAACTTGGTCAAAATCAACCTTGAAACCTGCCCTATCTAGGAATGGTAATAAACTTGGCCAATGGTCATTTGGTGGTCAGTGGTGGTCATTTAAAGATTATTTACAAAATGCTTCTCCCATCACATTCTTTAGCCGATTGCAGCGTAAGCCGAGTCCGCCGGTGCGGCCAGCTTTGCCGGGGAAGCAACAGAAACAGAAATCGCTCCAAATGCATAAAAGCTGATGATGAATTTGCTCTTCTTTTCAGAATTCTGAGCAATACATTTTCTTGAGTGATTGCTTCAAAAAGCTAATGACCACCAAGATGCCGCTGCCATCTCTGAAACAGTGGGATGAAGACCGGAAGACCTTAGGGGTCGTCTATGACCATTCCCGGGCAAAACCAGTCCAGAGGAAAAACAAAATCAAGAAGAGTAGGCAGGAGGCGTTCAAGTCTGCTTTGGGAGACAGGACAAAGCCAACGGGACAGCTTCAGCACACCGAAACGAAAACGAAAGATTCATCGTTCGACCAAGAACAATGCGGAGTACCAGCACAAAGGTACCTTCAGTCCAAGTTAATAGAATTTTCAACCATCAGTTCACGAAACTTCTGCCGTCAGAGGCTGCTGAGGCCAATAAAAGCACAACGTGCATGACCATAGACTCTTTCACGATACCCATTAATGGATTCCTAATTCGTCAATGGAACTGACTATTGTGATACTTTTCAATGTTCAGTGCTTGCAGGAGACGAGTGCAGCACTAGTGCATGCTTGAAGACGAGGTATTTGTTTTAAGTTATAATCAGTTGTTGAGTGACATTCTTATCTGGGCGCCGTTTACTACTTAGTGACAATGTAATGTTAGGCGCGGAGTGTCTTGCTTATTACCCAAGCCGTCACAATCGATTCCTTCAGTTTCAGAACAAAGTAAGAAAATCGTACGTTCATGTTGACAAGTTGTCTGACGATCATTATATGATCAAAATATATGTGCTAAAGAGATACACAAAGTATATATAAAAAAAGTTCAAAAGGCTCAGTTTGCATTTTCTTTTAATGTCGGTATCTCAATTGTGCCATCTTGTCTAAACAATTTGGAAACATCTTGATCGCAATAAAGGACTAAGAGCTATTAAGCCTATAATTTTTTTCCCGGTCTGTGCACTGTGTTTACTACACAAGAGATATTTTTTATTTTATTCATTACTCGTGAATAAGGTCATATGTTCGGTCTCCCTACAAGTCTGGTGACGTTTTGATCGTGAAATAAAGCAGACCTACCTGGTCGTATTCGCTAATTGTCTGCGGGGCTATGTCCCACCATGTGAACACTATCAGAACGTTGGGTTTAGATATAGACCTCGCAACATCCTGGAAGAAGTCGCGGGCCTTTAATTAAAAGAAGAGGGGACAAAGTTTGATTGCATTTTGTGGTAGTGCGTAAGTTAGTGATGCAATGTTACTGTACACTTACACGCGCCTTTTCTGTCCACTAATTTAAGGAGTCCAAATGTACGCAAAGGAATTGACTCTCTACTTACTGCTTCATTGAGTGAGCTTATTGAATTCACAACGAAGATGTGGATGTCGGCATCTTTACAGTACTTAGTCACTTTCTTATCAGTGTCCGATTTGGTACACGTACCTGGACTGGAAACAATAGACAAATCCCGTGAAACATTTTATCAAAGTTCATGTCTTTGGGGTCAAAGACTGATTTTCGTCAACGTATTGCTGAATTATTTGCAAAATTTATCAACAAATACGAGTAAAAGTCACATGTAAATGTTTCACCTGAATACAGCGTCTATTTGTTGAGAAACAAACTTGAATCCTCGATTCTGATTGGTCGATCCATATCAATAAGAGTGTGATATTATACAAATATTGACTGCTTCGAGTGGCGTAGTAAAACTAGTCACTCGAGGTGATCCCCGGAGCCGCCTATCTGAGTGACTAGTTTTACTACGCCACGAGACAAGGCAGTTAATATTTGTTTTATAACACCTCTTCCTTTGATTTTATCTGTATACTTTAATAAAAATTATTTCACACTTACGTACGTGGAAATCAATCGTCAAACAAGAACTGTAAAATCTTACGTTGAAATACTTAGTTTTGACAAAATAAGAGGGTACCAGACTACTGCTGTTACTTTCGTTCTCTAAACCGTATTTCAACATTATTTTGTTCATTACACCGGGTTCGAGGTTGTCAAGCAGCTCGTTTAAATCAATTTTAAACAAGTCAATGTAGTCAGGGTACCAGGGTATCCATGCACTAGTACTTCGGTTGCTAGGCTATCGTTGAATAGTTCGTTTGGTTGGTGAACATGTACAAGAGTAAAAATACACCATGTGACACGCTCTCGGCCAATCAACAGATAGAATCAAAGGAAGGGGTGTTATAAAAACCTTTATACAACACACGAGTAGATCCTTGTCATTTGATTGGGGAATTTTAGATGACGTGGCATTCATTATTCATACAATGTCATGGCCTATGTCATTAAGCGTTCATTTTGGTACTATTCAGCCTGCAATTTTCAGTTTTATCATTTTTGCACTATTGCATGCCACACCCATAAAATCTCCCGGGTCAGAATTGACTCAGATTCCGGATCCCAGGATGGAGCCTTACCGACGTCAGGTTAACTTGGATTCTGCGTCAGTTTGACCCTTGTCTTGGTCATTTCGACACAAATGTCTGATCATACTGACCCAAAAATGGGCCCGCCTCAAGGCACTCATAAACGTTCGTGTGTTTCTTTATCATGTCACATTCTTGTTGCTATGGATCGATCAATCAGAATCGAAGATTTAAGTTCGTTTGAAAAAAACCCCAATAACGTTGCCCACAGGAGAGTTTTAGTAATCGTATAATTACCAGTCAACGATCACCAACTCATTCCGAAGTAATTCGCACTTTTCTTTAGGCCAGTAGACTGTCATCTCCTTGCTATTCTCTACGTCCTTGTCTAAAAGGTTGCATCTCTTTCGGAACTCCTGGCAGGGGGGGGGGTTCCAGTAATTAATAAAACAAAACTGATTGAGACATGGTGGGTGTCAATTGAATGCCACAATGGAGAAAACATTTTGGAAATTATTCTTTAAAATTGTGTCGACATGCTCCTGAATACTCGTAGTAATGGTAGACCCTACCCATCTTTTAGACAAAAACATAATACCTTAAAAATCCCTCTGCAGCAGGAATGTGAAACACAACTTAGAATGTCTGTGTATTTTTTCCCACAGAGCCTGGAATTCCTTCAGGCATGATTTGTACACAACTCGTTGGAAGAAAACATTAAATCTTATATTTTTATGGAAATTGCGCTGTCTGATTTTTATCAACTTTTTATACTAACAAAATTGCGGCACCTAACATAACCTTTTCAGCTGTTACTTGTGTAACTCTTGAACTTATGAAGAAATTATGACCGCAATGTATTAACATGACTGCCACAAAGGCCCTAGAATATACAAGGAAATGTATTTTAACTAAAGGTTACATGGTTTATAGTTATCGGACTCGTACTTCCATGGTTATCGGTTCCACGAATTCACCATGATTAATTTCAGCGTGGTCTTTTGGAGAGTCTGTACCCTTTACCATAACGAACCCAGCCATTGTTTCACCCAGAAGGCTTGGCAAGACATGTGTCGCAGCAGGGCATTGATTAGCGCCGATTTACCACTGCTCGTCCTGCATATGAGAATCAATTGTATACAATTAATATTGGGGCACAATGCGACGGAGCTCTTGCAGTGCCATTTAATTTGTTGAGATTCTGAGATAATTTGCTGCAGGATAATGACATTATAAACGTAAGATGACGACATCCTGAGACAGTGTTGATCTCCCCACCGGTCTCTCCCTCCCTACCCGTCTCCCATCTTGGTCTCGGACTATCGGGTCTCGACTACAACACTTTCCTCAGATGATTTATCTCTGGATGAAGTAAGATGTCGGGCTTCCCAATTTTATCTTCGGATGTCGACATCATGAAAGTAAGATGTTGACTTCCCGAGAAGAATTATCTCGGGATGAAGACATCTTAAGAATAAGATTTTGACTTTCCGAGATACTTCATCATTGGATGTAACATCCTGAAAAGGTTGAGAACCTAAGGAAATTTTCTTGGGAAGACAACATCCTACTTTCAGGATGTTGCCATCCCGATATCTGGAAGTAAATTATCTCAGGGTCTCAACAAGTTGGATGGCACTTCCAGAGCTCCGTAAATTGTATTGCAAGGTGACTTGTTTCAATCAAATTGTTACAGAAGTGCTGTATACCTAACTCATAGGCATCTGAGAAGTGAGTCTCTTGCACCAAGGCATACGGGAAAGTCGGAGGAGTTGTCGCAGCCAAGAGTTGAAGTTAAGGAGGTGTTTTAAAGGATTTTTGTGGTGGGGGAGTCTTGATTTTTAGAAATTATGTCACACAGAAAAAGAAAAAAAAATACAAGATTAGTGACACCATTTCCTGGAATAAAGTTAGATGACATAGTTGTCAAAAGGGGGAGTTTCTGGTCAGTAGACCTACTGGGGGTTATTGAGGTCACAGCCTGAGAATGTGTGTGGTAGTGAGCCTTGAAATGCACAGAGGATATGGGCCACCGGTTTCATGTAGGTCTATACAATTATTTTGGGGAATACTGAAGTTGGTGAAAAATCTTCCTTTCACTGTTTAAACAACACATAGTAAAAATAAATGTTTAAAAAGTGGTGGGGGAACATAATGAAATATATTTATTGAGGACATTTGAAATTATGGCGTGAAATTTGTGACGTGTTGTGGCCGAGTGGTCTAGTTCACCGGACCCAAGCTCTGGTGATGTTAGCAGCACAGTGTGGGTTCGAATCCCGGTCATAACACTTGTGCCCATAATTGCTTCGTAAAAAGTTGGGAAGGTAGAGCATTCTGCTCTACCAGCCAGCCTCCTAGTGGATGATACCCATCCTAATGGACTGTGAAGGGGGTAACCTTGTTTCAGACCCAGGAGTAGGTGGCAACGTGCCCCTGGTGTCAGTTGATTTGGGTCAACAGTCCAAATCAGTTAAGTGTAGCCCTCACCTTGAAGTGGCCGTTCGGCCTTGTGAGTTAGGCAATATCTCATGAAAAAATAAAAATAAAAATTATATCCCAGGATCTGTCTGTGTGAATTTATACGCAAACAAAATGTCTAATTGATTTGTACCCCACGTACCCAAAGTACACAAGTGCGAAATATAATCGACTTTGAATGATAAAACAAGTGAATAAGTTTAACTCCACACGGGCAAAGTTTTGGCTTTTGCCGAAATAGAAAAAAAATAAAAATAAGCTTTGGGTCAAAAAGCTCTCAGAAGCGTCCCAGCTAACACAATACGTTGTTACAACGTTGCACAACGTTGTGATAAGGTGGCAATTTGGTCGATGGGATGACAACGTTTTGACTACGTTGCAAGAACGTCAGAACTTAACATGATCTTCAACCAATGTTGTACATTGGTTGCATGTTGGTAATCTATGCAACGTTACCGAAAGGTTTTATACCTAACGTGTTCACAACATTGTATCTTGGTATTATTACAACGTGGTATTTAAGTTAAGGCAACAACGTTGTCGATAAGTCATATTTTGGTCTCAACAAAACGTAGTAATTTTGTTGCGACAAGCACGTTGTCTGCACGTTGCATTGTGGTTTTATAAAAACGTCACAATTAATTCGCGGCGGTCACGTTGTCTTGACGTTGTATTTTGGTATTATTATAACGTAGCATTTAAGTTGTGGCAGTCACGTTGTCTACACGTTGTAATTTGGTAACATTAAAATGTAGCAATTATGTTGTGACTAGCACGTTGTCTGCACGTTGCATTTTGGTTTTATCAAAACGTTATAATTAAATCGCGGCGGTCACGTTGTCTTGACGTTGTATTTTAGTATTATTATAACGTAGCATTTAAGTTGTGGCAGTAACGTTGTTTACACGTTGTTTTTTGGTAACATTAAAACGTAGCAATTATGTTGTGAAGAGCACGTTGTCTGCACATTGTATTTTGGTTTTATCAAAACGTCATATTTAAATCGCGGCGGTCACGTTGTCTTGACGTTATATTTTGGTGTTATAAAACGTAGCATTTAAGTTGTGACAGTCACGTTGTCTACACAATGTATTTTGGTAACATTAAAACGTAATATTTAAGTTTCGGCTGTATGTTGTCTTGTCGTTGTATTTTGGTTTTGCACACAAAAGTAGCCTACTGTTAAAGTTGTGACAGCCCGTTGTCTTAATCTTCAAACGCATATTGTAACTATCATCTTGTAGATTTATCACAACGTAGTATCTTTGTTTTTACCATCACGCTGTGACATATTGTATTTTAGTTTAATTACAACGTACAAATAATAGTATTTATGTTTTGACTATGATATCGTTTGGCGTTGTATTTTAGTTTGTATTGGCGATGTTTAGACCATTTTGTTGAATAGTTCAAGCAGCTCGTTTGAATGGTTTTGGAGGACATGGTAGGCCTAATGTTTGACATCGCAAACATGTTTTTGTTCTCAATTTAGTTTTTTATTAATATCGGTTGTCATAAATTAGGCACTTGAGGAGCGGCATTTCTATCAGATTTGCATTTAATGATGAATCTGAACAGTACTAATCATTAATTGCATTTAATTGAGCTTATTGTGTCAAGCAGCAGTGCGCTGGTGAGGGGTGAGATTCGATTCTACCCCCCCCTCCCCACCACCACCACCACCACCTGTACAGCGGCATTCCAAGCTGTAGATAGAATCTTCTAGAGAAACATTTACCCTTGATAGGATTTTCTATCCTCACTTAGGCCGTTTTGTCCCCCACTAAAAACTTCCTCTAAAACCATTGTGTTAAATAGTTCAAGCAGATCGTTGGGATGGTTTCGGAGGACATTTATTAGCTAACAACATTGGTAGGCCTAATGTTTGTCATCACGAACAATGTTTGTTCTCAATTTAGTTTTTTATATCGGTTGTCATCAATAGAATAGGCACTTGAGGAGCGGCCTCCCTATCAAATAGGCATTTAATTATCAATCTGAACAAACCATTAATTGCATTTAATTGACTTTATTATGTCAAGCAGCAGTGCGACGGTCTAGGGAGAGATTTGAGTCTACCCCCCCCCCCCCCACCACCACCACCACCTGTACAGCGGCATTCCAAGCCGTACATAGAATCTTCTAGAGAAACATTTACCCTTGATAGGATTTTCTATATTACTTAGGCCGTTTGTTCACCCGCTAAAAACTTTTTCTAAAACTATTGTGTTGAATAGTTCAAGCAGCTCGTTGGGATGGTTTTGGAGGACATTTATTAGCTAACAACTATTGGTAGGCCTAATGTTTGACATCGCAAACAATGTTTGTTCTAAATTTAGTTTTGAATATCGGTTGTCATAAATAAAATAGGCACTTGAGGAGCGGCCTTGCTATCACATTGGCATTTAATGATCAATCTGAACAGTTAATACTAATCATTAATTGCATTTAATTGAGCTTATTGTGTCAAGCAGCAGTGCACCGGTCTGGGGAGATATTCGATTCTTCGCACCCCCCCCCCGACCACCTGTACAGCGGCATTCCAAACCGTACTTAGAATCTTCTAGAGAAACATTTACCCTTGATAGGATTTTCTATCCACACTTAGGCCGTTTTGTTCCCAGCTAAAAACTTCCTCTAAAACCAAATTTGTTCCTAAATTTCAAAGACACTTTCAAATTTTGAAGTACTTTAGTGTACCACTAAGTATGTTTTGTTTCAGTTTTGAAGAAAAAAGAAAGACATACGTTTCCGCTCAACCTGCCGCATTGACCAGCGTGCGGAATGCTGCATGTCTAGTAAAAATTAATTTGACAACGTCATGACAACGTAAATATCACATATGCAAATTTGTAGATTGGGCTTAGAAGTTGTACAATACATACAAACAATTTCACGAAATTTGCCAAATTTATGAACTAGGTGTACTGGTTTCTTCTTGTACTTGTCTAAACTAACAGAGGAAAATATGGATAAATATAATTCAGTAACTAAACATGTAATTTTAGTTCAGAAATATTAATTAAATGGAAACAATTACAAAAATATATACCCCCGTGATTGCAAAAGTCAGAAAATTGGTCTGTATATATAGTACATGCTGTACGATGTATAGTATACAGGTACAGTGAAGTCCGGTTACGACAACGCGTAGTAGGGACCTACCTTGGTAAGTTTGTGAAAGTAATTCATTGATCATGTTGACATATCACTTAACAAAATTATTCATGAAATTATTGTATAATTAATCGATATAGCAATCAATAAATAAGATAGGGCTGACGTTGTGACAACGTTCACGGTACTGAAAAAAAATACATTGTTGTAACATTCTTTTTAATTGATTATTTACAACATTGCAACGTTGTGTATACGTGCCAACAACGTCGTTGTTTCGTTGCATCATTACGTTCTAAAGACGTACAGGGGAGTCGACAAAGATTCGTTGCTACAACGTTACTTAGATAACTATATAACAACCAAACAAACACGCTCTGAGAACGTTGTTGCTACGTTAAATATAAGTTGTAATAAGGTCACTGGAAACGTGTCTTAAACGTACCAACAACGTGGTTGTTACGTTGCGTCATTACGTACGGAAGACGTATAGGGGAGTCGACAAAGTTCCGTAGCTACAACGTTATATTAATAACGTTACTTACACCAAAGTCTGACTTCATTACAACGTTGAGAAAACGTCAAACTGTTAGCTGGGGTTGCCAATGATGCGGAACAATCGAAATGACTCACACCCAGGATATTTGTTATCATCTGGATTTGTTTTTAATATTATTATTTGTATATCATTCTTCTTCTTCTTATTATTATTATTGTTATTTTATTATTTTGTTTTATTATTATTTTTTATTTATATTTGTATTTATTTATTTATTTGTTTATTATTATTTTTTGTTGAGGGTGTTTCTGACAGGTTGTAGCACACTTTGATCCTGATAGAAATATGGAGGGAAAATATATTTTTGTTACATACACACACAAAAGTGACCTACATTCCAAAGAAGACAGCTTTCATTTTTCCCCTTCTGATGATACTGCAGATACGGTTTATTTTGTCTTTCAGCTCTTTCAGTTTTAGCTCCGAGCTCGTAAAACATCTTCTTGGGAAATCTGTGATGAAAAAGAAAGAAAGGATTGATTAAACATTTGCCTTGAGGCCGGTTTTCTGTCACTCCGTTCGATTGCGATTATCTGACAGGCTTTCACATGACTTCATAAAACACGAATTTACCCACGTCCCTTGTTTTTTCATGGGAAGGGGTAAAATGCCATGTAACCTCACTGAACACTTTCTTCTACTTTAGTGACACGTTCTAAGGGTTCTTGGTTAATAATCGCACAAGATTCGTTTCACACTACCGGTAAACATCGTGGTGATCATAACATGGTTTTTTTTTTTTTTTCTTTTTTGAGATCGCTGTTTAAAATAGCAAGGGTCAAATTGGTTATCATTTTACAAGAATAGCTTTCACACGACCGAAATTAGCTTCTTCTTTTTTAACATAGATGTGATTTTAGTCAAGGTCTTTTTGTTCAAAATCGTCTTGAGTGAAAAAGCCTTATGTAATTACGTAAACCAATCAATTGATCACACAGTACCAAGATGAGGCGGGTGAAATGGTATACATCAGGACTATGATTATGGACTCAAGTAACCCCGTAAATAGTGGGATTTGGCACTTATATATTTCTGGGGAGGGGGAACTATATCGTATGGAGTGGCCTTATATCCAATCATGATCAGATCGATCCAGTTCGTTCAATTGTTTCGCAACTGTTCCGTACATTCACTGGGCCTAAACCTAATACTTACATTCATCTGCAACAATATCCAGCATACTCTGAACATAACTCATGTCATTTTCGTAGATTGTCTCCATTGATTTCTTAGCAGCAGCAAATTCAAGCCGTAAGTCGGAGTCGCTCTCTGTAGTGCCATCAAAGGCCGCCATTTTCGATGATTCCTAGAGGGAATTTGTAATTTTTTGACCAAACAACAATGTGCGTTTGATGAGGAAGTACGTTCAAAGCTGTTGTTGCGTCAACAGTGTGAAGCTTAATGACGTGTTATGGGCATGGGTTGGGGAATCAGCCACAAACACGGTTACCCGTGTTAAGGCGCGGCCTCAACAATTAAATATTATGTTCCTCTCGTTATTCCAGTAAAGGTGGTTCAGAAAGTGGAACATTCGTACGAACGTTCCTTCTCATCAAACAATCTTTAATATTTCTAAACAAATAAACTTCCATCAGTAAACCCAACGTGACCAAATCGAAGACTGATGGGAGCTGCAAGTGAAAATGGTTGGTTTTTCCTTACATTTAATAATCAATTTTCCCTTTTTCTAAAAATGTATTTACTTAAGGTTTATTTAAAATTTATTTCATTTAAATTATTATTTTGTTTTTGATTTATTTTTGATGTAATGGGTGGTACTTCTACTAGGGATTCAGGATGCCAGAATTATGTGGTAAACATTATAATAGCCCCACCCCCCTCCGTCCCCTGAATTGCATTTTATTTATTATGATTGTAGACATCAGGGGAAACTTTTCCTGAAACCGTAACCAACATTTTTTTTACATGTGGCCACCCTCGGGGTCGCACGAGCTGTGGTTTCCCCGCGTTGTGAAACCTGGTTTTCCCCGGCTTACTGAAAGGGAAGCGTCCCCAACGAAGACAAAGTCCCAATGTACAAATGTACATGTACATGTACATGTGCATGTAGGCCTACCACTACCTGTCCGTACGTCGATTTTTTTTTTTTACTTTCTCCATGGTAACACTATTACAAGGTCAAGCAACAATTGAACACGCAGTCTTGGTTCCAAGACCATAAGTGTTTGAGCGTACACATACATGTACACACAACCAGCACCAATGTACACTGTGCACGTTTGTAATGAATAAGCATAGAGGGAGCTGTGACGTGTTTTTTCTCCACTGACGTGTGGATCACCAGGCTGAAGTTAGCACTAAAATCGGTGGTGGCAATACACTTAATAAAAACTTTGTCAACGACCGTCACTCCTAGTGCGAACGGATTCCCAAGATTTGTGATATTACCTCGTTTTTAATTGCAATGTTTTCAATGTGAAATTGTGAAATCGTCATTTTTTATAGATGTCTTTCTTATAACTTAAACCATCAATCATAGGCTCATTCGATTCACTAATCCAGTAATTCTATCAGAGAACTAGTTAGACAATTGCATAGTTATAGCCCGTGTGAGAATTTACTGTACAAGTTCTAGATTAAAAACGCAACTACGTAATTTTCGTTGGAAAAGTTATCATCCGAAAAATCATGAAATCTTTAGTTTTCTCTGCATAGATGTTTTCTTTTTATCCCTTTATACCATCATGCTTATAGGCGCCCCAAATTAATTCATTCACCAATTAGCTCAGCCCAACTAATTAAACAATTGAAGAGCGAAAAGCGCGCCCTCTGTTGGGTTATCACGTTACGAGTATACGAACTAGTAACTTCTTGGACCAAGACTACAGCTCACACAAAGTAATCAGAAACACATAAAGATAAGTTGGTATGCAATACAACAAAGGAATAATGTGGCAAATGAAGAAAAACATGAAAAATTACCTCACCCACTTTTTGTCGTATGCTCGCCGCGTTGAAAATCCAATCTGCGTGCGCAGGTTTAAAGAGACTCAACCCTTCCTAGCCTGAACATCTGACGTCATACGTGGAGGCTCGTTTATCCTTGTGGATAAATACAGGGGGCAGTCTAATCCACAGACCTAATAGAAATCATTATGTCTGTGTTCTAATCCCTCCCTTGCTGGTCTCGGTTTGGCGCCCTCTCGGGCAAAACAATGAATACAAATGTTCATTCTCTATTTTCAAAAGCTTTCTATAAAACGAATAAGAGATTAAAATGTATTTTTAAAATTTCCTTTAAATAAACCACGTTTGTGAGAGTCTTAGATGTATAGAGTCATAAAAATTGATGCAATCGGTAGTAAAAAATGTAATGTCTATAATAAATAAATAAAAAAAATTAACTTAATAAATAAATTAATTAATTCTTATTTCATTTATGAAGAGAAAAGTAAATGGCCGAGCACCAAATAACCGCCTTCGAAATGGCCCAAATCCTGGGTCAAAACGTTTGTCATAACTAGGTTTTTTTGTTTTGCTAAAAATGTGCAGAAGATCCGATTTGTGAGAGTGGTGGCTTTGAAAAGAGCTGGTTTGGTCTCGACGTTTCGAACAGTATTCTCTGCTCGCCTTCAGGAGAAGACTTGAAGTCTCCCCTACTAGCAGGGAATGCAAGGGACTGGGAAGGTCAAGAGAGGGTAGGGTTGTTCTTGCTGCCCCACCCCGTTCCCCCAAAGGGGGGGGGGGTACCCACAGAAAAAGAGCCTGATGAATGAGGGAAAACATGATATAGAAGTAAGCGAAGGCAGAGACCTTCCACATCAATTGAAAAGAGTATTGAAAACATAAAACTATGATTGAGGTCTTCAGTCAACTGTTCTACAATAACGTAATTTCAAACTGAAAATGTTATAAACAAATGTTGACTTTTCAAGTCTTTTAATGAAGTTACCAACAATTACACGGCAAAATGTTACAATGTACAGCAACTTTTTAGTGTGTTTAAGTCAGGGTTACGGAGCCCCTAAGGGGACAGGTAAAAGAAAAATGAAAAAGTAAAAAAAAAAAAATACAAAATTATTTCGTTCCCTCGAAATATTATTTCGTTCCCTCGAAATCATTTCGTTACCTCGAAATCATTTCGTTCCCTTGAAATGTTATTTCGTTCCCTCGAAATGTTATTTCGAGGGAACGAAATAGATTATTTCGAGGGAACGAAATAGATTATTTCGAGGGAACGAAATAGATTATTTCGAGGGAACGAAATAACATTTCGTGGGAACGAAATAACATTTCGAGGAAACGAAATAGTATTTCGAGGGAACGAAATATATTTATTTTGTTCGAACGAAACAATTTAGCTGGTACGGAGTCCTTGATATGCCAAGAGAATTTCTGGAATATTAAAGCCATTATGTTAGTGTGTAATTTCCAAATTCTCTTACAACTACATCAGGTTTTACTTCAATGACTTTCTTAACTAAGCGAAGCAAATACTACAACGCCCGGCAGAATGTTTGACAGCCCTTTTGTTTCCAGGAATTCATCTTGTCTTCAACCCTATTAGATTGTTATACAGTTTTTTCTTTGTACGCTGAAAACTTAAGCCTTAAAATAATTTCATTATTAACCCTTTACTTCTCACTCTACCTGAGACTATAATAAAACTTAACTTACTGTTATTAGACTACACAGCAGCATTTGACCCAATTAATCACAACATTCTTTTCGATCGACTAGAGGAGAGATTTGGATATCACAACAATGCCCTAAAGTGGCTTCAATCTTATTTCACCAATCGCAGTCAGTCAGTCATCATTGGAGATCAGATATCATCAAACCAGTTCCCTGGACGGGGAGTCCCTCAAGGCTCAGTAATGGGTCCTTCTATATTCACACTCTATTCCTCACCCCTGGAAGATGTTATCAAGTCACATGGAATGTCTTACACCATGTACGCTGATGACACCAAGGTATACACCATCCTCAATCAAAACAGTCAGTCGACAATCATCCCAAAACTTGAAGCTTGCTTAAATGACATCAAAGTGTGGTCTTCAAGAAATGGCTTAAAGTTAAATCAACAAAAAAAAGAGTTTCTCCATCTTTCATCCAAATTCAGAAACAAGATTTCACTCCCACCTATCACCATAGCAGATACATCTCTTGATTCAACTTCACACGCACGAGACCTGGGTGTCATCATCGTTGATCAACTCACTATGGAAAAACATATCAGTAATATCTGCCGAGCATCATCTTTTGGTCTGCACAAATTTGGAAAAATCTGAAAATATCTGGATCAATCGACAACGGAAAAATTAATTCATACTTTTGTGATGAGTCGCATTGACAATAATAACAGCTTCTTATACGGATTACCAGAATCGCAACTTCAAAAACTCCAACGCGTAAAAAATTCAGCAGCCAGACTCATCACTAGAACCCGATCACTTGAACCCATCACTCCAATCCTTCGCAATCTCCACTGGCTACCTGTTAAATCACGGATAGTTTTCAAAGTCCTAACACTCACCCACAAATGCAAACATGGATCAGCACCAGACTATCTCCAGGCATTAATACAAGACTATCAGCCTCCGCGAAAACTTCGTTCCAGTTCAAAAGGTCTTCTCACAGCGTATCCAGTCCACACAAAGTTCTACGGTCAACGTTCCTTCCAATATGCTTCACCAAAACTATGGAACTCTCTTCCCAGCAATGTCAAAGACTGTACCACGCTAGAACAATTTAAATCTAAACTTAAAACCCATCTCTTTAATCACAGAAGCGCATAGAGACTTTATTGTATTATGCGCTATACAAGAACTGCTTATTATTATTATTATTATTAAATTCCATTATTAAGAAAACAACCTGAACCCCCCGAAGAAAAAACAAACAATCAACAACAACAAAACATAGAAACATAGAACAAATTAAAATGCTGTTAGTTTTACGGTGATCTCGTAATGATACTTGGAAATTAAATGGCATATCAAGGCCTCCGTAGCCGCTTAATTATTTCGAGGGAACGAAATATTATTTCGAGGAAACGAAATATTATTTCGAGGGAACGAAATAATTTTTTATTTCGTTCCCTCGAAATGTTATTTCGTTCCCTCGAAATAATGTTTCGTTCCCACGAAATAACTTATTTCGTTCCCTCGAAATGTTATTTCGTTCCCTCGAATTAACATTTCGAGGGAACGAAATGATTTCGAGGGAACGAATTCATATTTCGTGGTAACGAAATGATTTCGAGGGAACGAAATACTATTTCGTGGGAACAAAATAATATTTCGAGGGAACGAAATACTAATTCGAGGGAACGAAATAATATTTCGAGGGAACGAAATAATATTGGATTTTTTTTTAACCTTTTATTTTTTTTTCTACCTGTCCCTTTAGGGGCTCCGTACAGGGTAGATGATGCTAGCAAATATTAATGTTGTCACATTTTTGTCGTCAAATATCTTTGATGTGATCCCCCTTTATAATACAATAATTTCACAAGGATTTTGTAAGAAATTGTTGTCATAATAAGAACATTTAATCGTGGTGGCGACCGCTATTGACAGCAACATGCTCACCTGTATTACTGGCTGCGGGTGCTATTATTATTTGAATTTTATTTGAATCATTTGATTTTATTGAACACAAATTTTGTAAAACGAAACAACGAATACAATGCTATAAAGTCAAAACGGAGTTTTTTCCACCTCTAAATCCAAAGTAAAAGTTAAGTTATTAATACAATCTCTAGATTACCAAGGCTTTAGAACTGTTCCGAAGAAAAAAAAAAAAAAAAACCACATATTCAACGAACACATATTTCGTGAGGTTAAAAACTGCTAATAACTATTAAACTAACGGACACGGGAGATAATATCAAGACCGTAAAAAATTGTTTTTCTTTCTTTGTTTTTCTTTTCTTCTTTCTAATGTCACTAGAAAGTGGAATATATTGTCATTATATACCTTCTTAACTATTATTCTTAATATTTTCGGCCACTCGATTAAACAATACATTTTGACAATATATTTTGGTCAAGATGCGTTATTATTATTATTTTTTTTAAACAAAGTTCGAATCAACATACATGTACACCTAAACCTAGCGATAATTAAACAGAAGTAGATTCAAATTGTTTTTACGTGGTAAATATAACCATTTAGTTTTTTCTTGTTTATAGGTACATGTAGGGACAGTAAATCTGCCATGTAATAAAACAACAATTTTGCAAATTTACAAGCTCAACAGTTCAATAATTTGTATACATTGTTTTCATGATATGAAATTAATCATAGCAAGTTCAAAGGTATTATGTACATTACGATGGTCTGTTCCGTTAAGTATTGAACAAGTTTTCGAGTTCTGCTCCCACACCGTGAGAACGACTTATTTGATTATGTTAACTAAAATATACAGCAAACATGGAATCTGTTAAAAAATATATATATATATATATATATATATATATATATATATATATATATATATATATATATATATATATATATATATATATATATATATTATATATATATATATATATATATATATATATATATATATATATATATATATATATATATATATATATATATATATATAACTACTTATCCCGCAATAGGGTGACCATGAAGTTTACATATGTTAGGGCGACCCGAAATATTTTGAATTGTACCCTTTTTTACCGTGAAATGATGTTTGAAAATTCCATAGTACTCCCTTCTCAATCACAGTTTTCTTTTTCGGGGCAAAATATTCAGCAGAACAAAAATACGTTCTGGGGTCAGTTCCTTAAAGCCAACAAACTACTAATGCGCGCATAGGGAAACCGTTGTTTTTGTTACCCTTAGGGCAACATTGAAAACTAACGATAAATCCAACATTAAGGGAACTGTTTAGAAAACCACTAATAAGGCAACCGTTATACTTTACAATTATTTACACACACTGTGGTGACCATACGATAAAAGACCCATAAGGTAACATTTGTATTTAGGTTCATTTACAAGCACTGTTGTGACCATAGGACAAAATTATCAATAAGGCAACCTTAATTTTTACCAGTATTTACAAGCGTTGCTGTGAGTGATGGAGACGAGTAGAGTATCTGTCTGTCTTCCTTCAAACGGGTAGAGCATTCGTCGAAACAACACCTGCTGTCTTTCAGAGCCAACAATCCTTCCAAAAGAGATTATATTTGGTGTACCCATAAAGTCTAGTATAAACAATCAATAGACTACAGCCGATGCGCCTAACCTCAAAGCTGTCAAAACGGTCATTTTAATATCACTTGGTGTTCTGCAATTAACACAAGTGCATACAAAACAGCCGATTTAATCGGCCCTGTCCTTAAAAAAAAACAAAAAACGGGTCTAAGGGAATGTTTAGCTATGTTTGAATATTATAAAACCCGTCATTCAGCTCCTTGCCATAAAAAGGGCTACGTGTACAATACAATACAATAAAAACGGTAACTTATCTTTACCATAAATCCATAAATCAGGGCCTAGCTAACGCATTTTCGTTCAGGGATGTTGGAAGAAAAATTGCTGACCGGACTGGAGCTTTATGATGATTTTCCAATTTGTCACTGAACGAGGTCAACACCAAAATGGTTGTAATTCACGGCTAATGACTTTTATTTTACGCCATTCTGCGTTCAAGTAAGCGCCCTACACAGGATTAAATTTTATAACTAATTAATTTTTTCTGCGGGCCTAAAACTACCCCCCCCCCCAAAAAAAAAAAAAAAAAAAAAAAAAAAACACGAAGGAGAGGTTGGTGGGACATCGATTGGGGGGGGGGGTGGGGTGTTACTCATGGCATCCCCATTGCTTTACTGCATACAATATGCTTGAGTGGAAAATGGACAAACACAAGACCTTAGTGTTCCATTCAGACGCTCCATTCAAAAAGTCAAACAAAAGCACCCCACCCCCACCCCTTACCACACAAGTAATTTGGAAGCTTTGGTGCAGCCCGCCAGCTGGCACCATCATGTCTGTAACATTAATTAATCTGTTGACAGACAAGCCTGCCGGCAGTATCAATTACCGCTTCTTCTGAAACTTTAAGCTTGCGTTCCCGAACACCTAGTGTTTGTCCGGTGAAAAA